>VXBJ01002483.1:902233-1102178 GCA_013400055.1 Nycticryphes semicollaris | reverse complement strand
CCCAACAACAACAACAAAAAACCCAAAACAAACAAAAAACAACTAAAAAAACCCCCAAAAAACCAAAAACCAGCAGAGACAAATAAGGGTAGAATTCATACTGCTGTATATTCTTTAGGAAGGGTAATATGACTTATCTTAAGTTGCCAGTATAGAATTAAGTGGTAAAACATCTTAATTTGCTGTTGGCCAGGCTATTTCACAAACCTTTTTGAGTAGAGCTCCCTGGTGAGATCAGTAGAGTTCAACCCAGACTGGGAAGGCACAGTCTGATCCATAGCAACACTTTTGATCATTACAAGGCAGCTACATCAGTGTGAAAATATTTATTTATTTATTTTTAATCTTTCTACTCCTCTGCTGTTTCTGAGTTTCCCAGGTTCTCTAAGCTGCCACATCATTAAAAACAGTAAACCAAGCTGTTTCAGTTTATGCTGTATGAGACTCCACCCAGAATGAGTGCCATGTTGAGAAAGCTTGAGGTATGAAACTGAGATTTTTTTTTTTGACCTGATATATTGGAGGTTAGAAGACTCTCTCTAAGGACAGTTAAGTGTACATTATTGGGATGCTACTTTCATAGTCCTTGCTGTGAAGCATCTGTCACTGGTCCATGAAAACAGCATAAAGGAGTGAATGTGTCTTTTTGTTCTAACAACAGTATTTTTCAGCTTTATATTTTCTAGTGGAGTCCTCTCATTTCTTTTATCCTTTCTCTGTGAGTCTTTGACCTAACTGCCAAAGCTCTTATCCGGTATGATGGCAGTGAAGTTGTTCTGTCTTCCTGCACAAAATGAACCTTAAAAATTCTCACCAATTTTTAACAAAAACTTGAGCTTTTATACACAAATATTCAAATTTCCAAAACATAAAGCCTAAACTGAAAAACAGAAGGTGCAGTTATTCTAAGAGTAATTTTTCCTTGCCTTTCTTTCATATTTTTTTCATGTAAGTCCATCAGGTGCTTCTCTAAGTAAGAGTTGTGAACTCAGCAGCAAATGAAGGACAAAACCCAAAACAATAAGAAATTGGGTGAAAGTCACTGGACTCAAAATGAGGATTTCATTTGGACATTTGCAGGAAAACAACAATAACAAAATTCCAACAGGTAACACCTACTGTTTCAATAAATCCTTGAACTTCAGCTCAAAGGTAATAATTGATAACAGTTAAGACTAAAGTTGATGTTTATTAGAGTTCAAGAGTATTCCATAGTGCCTCAGGGTCACCTAAAGTGGGTGCAATGAGCTGCTTGTGAAACTTCTACAATCTGGGACTTCTTAGTTGGGTATCTGTTAAGGCTGGTGGTGGTTTGCTGTTCTTAAAATTGCTCATGTTTGTCTTCTCCAGCTCGGCCTCCATTGCAGGGTAAAGGGCTAATGTTTATATTGGATCAGAGCTGTGGTCAGAACTTTTAATATCTGGAAAATAACTTTCACCCAAAAGTAAACCTATCCCCTGGGGCCCTATAAAGGGAGCTGTTGGTTGGTCTGTTAAGCTCTCCTGTCCCTAGTTTGAGGGAACAGACTTGCCACCTTCATGAAGGTGCTGCCTTGGGCAGTCACTCTCTATTGGCCCTTTTACGTTTGTCTGAATCAGCAGCAGCTGAAAATGTACGTTTATCATCGGTGTCTCAAGCCATCCAAATCTCACCCCAACTCTGCACATGTTAACATGTTGATAATGACATTTTCTCTGGGTTCAAATCCTTCATTATCAAGATTAACCTTCATTTTATTCTTCATTCTAGTACTGTATCTTCAATGTTAAGTCTTCTTCAGGGATCTCTTATAATTTTCTTAACCCTCAATTTAGTAAATGCTGCTTATTCATGCCCTCTTATTCTATTCATTTCTTTTAAGGATATCTATTCTTACATGGAATTGTCAAGGAAACCACCACCTTTGGCTTAAACAACATCCCCAGAGCTCAAAAGAGCAGTGCTATTAGATGGAAGAGTGAAAATTATATTTTAATTCCCTTCCTCAATTACATTAAATTATGTATGATCTCTCTTTTGCGTTTAAATAGAAAAGAACTCTGTTGTTCATGCCTAATTTCCTGATAATTAAGCATACACTGACTTCTTTACAAAAACCATTAAAGGTTTGAAGTAGAAACCCTGAGTCCCCAGATATTGTAACAAAACTCAAGAATACATCCCATCCTCTATCAATTATTATTTGATGATAAAATGCCCATTCGGTGCTGCTGCTCTTCTCACTTTGTAGGCAGGACAATAATAGCACTTGACAAGAGAATGCTAAGTAATTACCTGGGAGTTCCTTCTCCCTTTGCTCTATAAAGGAACATTTCCCCTTCCTGACCCCCAGCTGGAAAAAGCTATCTATCGTTTGAAAAAAAAAAAAGAAAAAAGTCAAGGGAGAGCCATCAGTTAATGCCATCTCAAACCAAAGACTAGATCAAGTGTACTAAAAATGATGTATCTAATTTAAAATTGGAGGTGGCTAGAAGTAGAAAGTATAAATTATTTATAACATTATCAAGTTTCTTTTTAGCTTCTCTTAGACATCTTGCATCTTGTTTATTGTCATAAGTGTTCAAAACGTGATAGCAAGGTGACAATTCAGCTGGGTGTCAGGCCTTCCTTTCACTGAGCTCTGTCCTTGCTTTTAAGGAATATGGTTTGCCCCAAAAAAATAATACAGTGAGTGAACAGTGTGAGATGACGAATGGACACAAATACTCAGAGGAAAGCGCGGAAGATTAAAGAGATCGTGATAACTAGTAATTTGATGTCAGGTTGTCCACAGCATGTATGTATTTGTGGTATCTTATAAAGAGGAAATCTCTCTTCCTATGGCTTAAGTGTAAATCATGACCTTTTAAACTAGACCACAGAGAGGTGTCAAAATGCAAAGTAAAAGCAAGGACTGGTCTATTCAGGAATTTTATCTTTTAATCAGCCCCTCCTTTCCTCTGCTCCAGACCCTGGCTGCATCCCTGGGCTGTTGCCTCATCTGCTGCACTTCAAACTGCTAACAATTTGGGTGCTCTCTCCAGAGCACACCCCAGCAAAGCTCAGGGACTGTGGCTCCAAAGCAGTATCAGACATGACGTTTGCATGACCTATGCATACAGTATAGAAAGAGATGTTCCAGCATCCCCTGGAATCCAATTTTACCTCTTCTGTTTGTCTTTTCCCTGCTTAATGCAAGTGCAGGAGACTAACACCACCTAAAAGATGAAGATTTTTCACTCATTTTTCAAGATCTTGGTTTTATGAAACCAAAATTTGTTTGGTCTTAAGCAAGAGCAACGCTCCATATGTTTTGTGGAGGGGAAAAATACATTTATATCTCTGTAGCAGTATTAAACAAGGCAAGAAAAGTGACAAACATCCCATCAGGCAGTATAATTAATACCTATCACTTCTGCTCGATCCTCAGCTATACATTTTTCTTCTGTACTTTTCTCCAATCCTCCACTCGAGTGAATGAGATTATCTACACCTACACCCACAGCAGGAACATAATGAAATTATAGACATTCTCTTTCAAATTTAATAAAGAGTAACAGGTGTGTTCCAGAGATGGAACCTGGATTTTGTTACCTATAAACACAAGAATTTCTTAAGCTTAAGACAAGAATATTTTTTACATCCTGATCTAAACTCCAGCCCACTTGTGTGAATCAGAGCTGCTTACTAGCACTGAAGAACGGCAGGAGTGACAAGTAATTGTAGCAGTTTATTTCATTTTCTTTTGCTGATAATGCCATAACTAGGGACTAGATGGAACTACTGTATCCATCCAGGGAAAAAAAAAAAAGATACTAAAAACTAAGTGTGGGGTTAGTCAGAGGAAGACTTAGGCAATTGCATTTTACCAGGAACTTTCTTTCAGTTTCTGGTTAGAGATCTTGATCCTGAAATACTGTTTCCTCTTCCACTGGCTTTGTAGCACTAGACCTTTGTACAAGTAGGAGGGTGGAAAAGATGAAATTCAGACTACCAAGCCTAGGGGACTACTCTAACAACCATACATTTTTTGGTACTAGCCCTGGTGGGATTGCAAGTGAAACTGCTTCTGTGTAGCTATTGTGACCTGCCTTTGTTTAAAAACAAAGCTTTCTTTAATCACACAAATGAAAAGATTCACTTTAAGATTTACTTTAAAATAGCACTCTAGTATCACAGTATGTACTAAAAATCTTGATAGACCGTTAGTTCCAGATTGATTCTGGGCCTCTTCCCTAACCTCTGGCCGAGTGTGGGGTTTATGATCTAATAAGGTTTGTGTAAAAGATTTGGAAGTTGATACTCTTGTTGAAAATATACAGAAAAGGGGGAGGAGAAACATCTTCCTCCCTCTAGCCTCTTTAAAAATATGTAGGTGTGTTGATGGTGCCTTGGGGATTTTACGGTTTAAAGCCCAGAATTTTGCTTTCTGCCAATCATATTGACTGTGAGAAAGTAAAAGGGGGGAAAAAGAAGTAAAAGCTGGAAGGGTGAGACGCAGTGGGATCGGATAGAAGAGAGGTCAGTCTGATACATGCAAAGGGATATACTGTCCATATGTGTTCGGGGTGAAGAAACCAGATGGTGGGGTTTTTTTTCCCCCAATTGTTATCTTTTTCAAATGATTTTTTTAATGAGAAGCAAGGGCCTGAAATGTGTACTTACAGATACAGCTCCATTGACTTCACTGGAAACAAGCTTAAGCCTTAATCCTGACTAAATGGAACTGAAGTACCTGGGTCATGTCTGTCAGCCTGGGAAGGCAATAACCAAACACTTCAGTTTGGTTTTCACACAATAACCACCTGATACTCTAAATGTCTCAAACGTGGCAAGAAAATTCTGTCAGGAATTAAACCCTGATCTGGTAAAAAATTGTGTAAAGTACTTGACTAATTATTACAGCTGAGCTGCGTGTAAAACCCTTCAGTGGGGTTTGTCCTGCTGAGGTCGGGTGGTGAGAACTCTTCACCTCTGGGATGGTTTACTGGGGTGGGCCCAGCAGAGAGGCTGGGGAGACTGCTGTGTTACCCGGTGTTTAACTGGGAGAGAGTGGATGCCTTGATGCGAACTGACCACAAATTCTTTAAAGTCATCAAACTTTATCCAGACTTGTAGGGTTTTTACTAATCCTGTGATACTAATTGGGCTAAGTGATTACATGTATTTTGCTCTTTGATACATTGTTGTCTTAGAAACCATTTTTTTTTCTCACCGATCTGTTTTGTCTGACATTAAAAAGCAGCAGCAGTGACCCTCATAGTGCAGAAATAGGCATTATTGTTTCACAGTTGTGTGTTTAAAAGCTCTTTCACTTTTTATGTGTATATTGGGAGAGCTTAGTGTTTTATGGCTGCCCCTCTCCTTTCCCAGCATTCAGGTTAACGTGTTAAATAGCCCTTCTAAATATAACAAATATTTGATATATCAGTATCTCAACTCAGTCTTTCCTATATCAGATATTCTCAAAAGCAATATCCCATCCTTTCAGATCACAATTTTCCTTTTATACCTCCATTTCCTTTATCACTGCTATCTTTAGGATATTTTGTACCTTGTACTTCAATTTTTCTCTGTTTTTTTTATCCCTTGTTCTCCCAAGAAGGGGACTCTTTCCCCCCCTGTTTTCATTTATTTGATGGCTTTTGTTTCTACTTTTTGTGCTGCCTTAATTTTAAAGCTAATGATTAATTCAAGTAATAGAAACTTTCCTAGGTCCATATCATTCTATGGTATTTTTAATCTTGGGGCATTTCTGTGTTGATCTTTAGCTTACAGTAATTTCAGAAAACTTGCCCATTGTTTTGCTTCCATGTTGCCTTCTAGAGTTTGGGGTGTGTGTTTTAAAGATTCTCTAATTTTTTAAAATAGAGGATATTTCTCTAAGAACTCCTAGGAATAAGTAGTTTATTATATTTTTCATGTTTGTGTGTTTTTTGTTTTTTTTTAAATAAAAGAGGAAAGTTAGCAAGAACTTCTGCATAATTAATATAATAACTATTGTTCAAGGGCAAAATGTGTAGCCAGGATATTTTTCTTTACTGGAGGCAGGCGGAAACCCAGCTCCCTGAGTTGGTGGGTGGAGGTCAGAACAACATCTGCTTTATCCACGGGAGTACAGCCTTTTCCAGCTCGCTGCTGTTGAGTGAATCAATTGAGCATGTAATAAGAGGAGCTCCAATACAGCCGGGATGCACAGAACATATTGATTAGTGCCTCAGTACGTCTGGCCATGGAGCATGTGCAGAGGCTGACTCTACCTGGGGCGATTCACTGCCTGTGAACAGGTACGAGCAGCAGCTTTCCTGCAACACTTAGGTATAGAAAAACATCCCTGACTGCAAAGTCTTCATGTAACAAGTGATGTTACTTATCTCAGGTGGCTGTAAATCTGCCAGCGTAGGAGACCTGTATTTCCCTCACTAGGTGAACGTGTGATTCTTAGTTTTATTAGATTCTTCCATTTTTTGGCAAGTTATGGGTAAATGTTCATTCTCTTGAATGTAGGTGATGTAAATTGAAGCAGATCTTGGATTTACTATAGGGAAAGTAATTCATAAATACTCTTTTTTTTGCACCCAAATTAAACGAGTATTCTATATACAATTTATTTTTGTACCTGTACTTTTTAACTGGGGAGTTGTTGGGAGGAATGATGCATTGCAACTTATGGAAAACATTTTGGGGGAGGTGGCATTAAACTGATCAGAGACTCTGATCACAATTAACTACATGTCATACTTTTATATTACTACTTAATCATCACAACCCCTTTTATAGCAAATGGCTTCTTTAAAATATAAAGAAATTAAAAAAATTCAGTAGTCTATATGTCAGTTTTCCTGGAAAGTATGTTTGAGGGGGTGTTTCTTACTTGGTGAGAGCAAGATACCAAGTTCCCCATCATGCACTGGATGCTCTTCAGCTTCCTGCTGCCAAAATGGCAAAACACGTTAGCTTTGATTGTAAAGATTAATTCATAGCACATTAATTATGAAGCAGTTGTTGTGGGCAAGCCATATCTAATTCAAAGCCCATTTAATTAGTAGCAGTTTTTCTTTCGTCTGTGAACCTTATGACTACTGATGGAAATGGGAGAAGGTAGATGCGCCGCTGCTCCCTGCTTGTGTGTTCCTCCAGAGAGGAAGGAAAGCCACTGATGGGGATGGTAGGTTTCACAGCAGGAGTTTGGGCTGAACGTGTGCAGTCCAGAATTCCCAGTCAGTGGTGGTGCAGGGTTGTCTCTGCCGCGCCACCACTTCCAGGAAAGCTGCCTCACCGCAGTCTCCAAGCTGCCAACTCTAGAATGTTTTGATTTTTTTTTCTTTAATCCTTGTGTCTGTAGCAGGTTCCTGTTACAGAATGAAAAGATCCTATGCATTTTTATTTTACTGAAGCCAAACACTGTAACTGAAAGGTGAATTTTCCCTAATTGACCACAGTAAGTGCTATATGTTTTGCTGTTGAGGTGTCAGCAAATGAGAAGCTGCAGAATACTCGTGCTTTCTTGAATACTCTCATATAAATCTGTGTCTCAGAACTGCTTGTTCTGTCATATCAAAAGTGTTTTTGCGGAAAGGAAACAAGATTAGCTGTATTTATGTACCAAATTTGGAATATTGAAACATGATTTAATTAGTCCATTTTAGAGGCTGTTATTTAATTATGGAATGACTTATTTTTTTCCCCTCTGTAGCTGTGCTTAATTTAAGTGTAGGGTTTGAATGAAACTTGAATGCAATAGTAGGTATTTTGTTGGAACCTAGAAAGAAAACTTCACCAGTGTCTAGTGTGTATCATAGGCTTTCATTTTGGATGGCTGTACAGTCTCTTTTAGGACTGACCCTGGGTGGTAGCTTCCTAATGCCTTGAAACAGGTTCTAGGCAACAGAAAGCCAGAAGCCATAGTGTGGGAGGAACTGGTTCCTGTCTGTGGTCCAGTGTAGGTGAAATGAGGGCTCAAACTGGGGTCTCTCACAAACTGGATGTATAAAATGCCATCACCCTGGTGTATTTCAGGTCTTTGTGTACACGAGAGTGTTTATCTCTGCACTTGGGGTTCCTCACTGTACCCGTTTGATGTAGAATTTGTACCTGATCCCCTTTGGTGACAGTGATGGAGATGGGTCGCTGCTGTCAGGGGTGATTCCAGTGGGGCTGCAAGGGCCTCTCCAAGCGGGACAGAGACAGGTTCTCTACATTTTGAAACATCTATAGCTTTGTGTTTCTGGTTGTTGCATATCTGATGTTGTTATCAGGGTACTATCTTATTCCATCTTCTCCTATTTTCCCTTTTTCCTCAAGTTAAAAAAAAAAATTTTGTCATTTCCTTTGTATGTATCGTAAATATTTAAGCAAGTTGGAGCATTGCATATCTGCTGGCTGTAAGTTTACAAGTTTAATACAGCAGTTGCAAACTGAAAATCTAAGGCCACTAGAGCATAACCAGATGTGATCTATACTGCCCATCTAAACATAAGTAGAAAAACAAAAAATTTAAGCTATAGCAGATAATCAAGTTGTCGGGCTGTCCCCTTCTCCTTCACATCTTTAGGATATGAGCTTTTAAAATCAATTTGAGTTTGTCAATGCTGTTAATGAAAATGTTAACGCCTTGTTAGCTGTCGACTAATGATAGTGGAGGTTTTCATTCCTTACTTAATGGTGGTACCAAATGTAAGAAATCATGATTTATAGCCTGAAAATGGAATGACAGTGTAAGCTTTTCTGATGAGAGCGCTCCCCGTGCTTACCTCATAACTGCTCTGTACTGCACAAGGTGTGATATTGATGAATAGTTTTATGACTCATTTGGTAAGATCTATGAAGGCAGTTACTTCATAAGGTGGCATTTTATCACAGTTGCTTTCGACCTGCTGCAGTTGACTCATTGATTGGAGTCAGTTGGGGGAAGCAAAAGCTGGAGACCTGGGGAATGCTGGTGAAAGTGCTGATATTTGTAGCTCTTAGTATTTTTTTCCTAAAGAGTATTTCTAACAATGTACCAATGATTGCTTTATGTACGCCTAATTATTCTGTCATTAAATGAGGTTTTGTAGGTCTGTTTGGAGTGGCAAAGTCTGAGTTTAATATTAGCTGATGCCGGTTTTCCTATTTTTTTTCTCCCCTAGGCCAACTTTGGCAATGCCTTCTGGATTTTTGTTTGAAGAAATTGAACTTTGAATCTATAAACATTCATGCATCATTTAGATTGCTGAAGTCCACTCAATTAAAATGCAGAGCTGAGAGGTAGAGAGATGTGTGTGAGAGATCTCCTTTCCTGGAGAAATAATTTGGGTTTTAAACGCTGTTTTGTGGATGTAGTTTAGGACTATTGGCAAGACAAACAATTTACATTAAGTGATCTGTTTGCTTTCAGAACTGTACCTTATGAAAAACAACAACAACAACAACAAACCCCCAATCAAAATCCAAATTTAATAGTGAAGAATCCTTAATTTTAGTGCAGTTAAGAACTCTTTGGGTCAGTGTTTGGCTTAGTTTTCAACACTGTCAGTGAGTGGTAGTCACTAGTGTGTGTGTGTGTCTGAATAGTGAGGACCCACTGCTCAGCTCTGCACAGATCCTGAGTCTAGTTTTGCCTTTGAGTTGGAAGGTGACTTTTTCTGCTTTGGAATAAGAGTGTGGTGTGTATGTGGTTTGGGAGGTTTGTTAGGTTTGGTGATGGTTTGGTTTTGGGTTTGATTATTTTTTTTTAACATATTAGTATATTGTAGCTCAAGGCTCTGTCTCTGGGATGTTGTAAGCAGAATAAAGCGCAGTCACACCAAAATTCGTGAGTTATTAGGTTGTGAAAGAGAAGCCACCTGTCTTCATTCAGTGAATGAATGGAGGTTTGCTGGATGTTTCTTATTTACCGATTCCTAACTTAATGTGCCTCTCCTTCCATGTATAAATGGTAGCTGTCAAATTCAACTAAATTTGAAGCTTGTTTCTCGGTGCTTAAAATTAAGTATTTTGCATAAGGAGGATCTGACTGCAGAATGTACCTCTGTATGTACCTCCCATGGACCGGCTTTCACTTCAGGAGCTGTGTTTGTCGGGTTATAAGTATCTGCACCCAACATGTATGTCCAGAACTTTTCACTGGTTTCCTTATTGGAAAATAGAACTGTTCATATTGGTTACTCATGAATAATAAATTTTAAAACGTAGCAGTAAAGATCTGAATTCTGTTTTCTTCACTTGTTCTCCTGAACTCCTGAGGTACTGGCACACTGAGAAACCAAGCAAAGAATGTGCCTGTTCATATTAAATTGATACTGAAAACACTTGATAGAAGAACTGGTTTGTCCTTTTCCCTGCTGGGCTTAGATTTCAGTTAACAAAAAGCTGTGCAGAAGTAGCTGGTCATATATCAAAGAGTTTAGATCTAATAGGCCTTTGAACAGACAGTGTAAACATATGGGAGTAGAGGCTGAAAGCAGAGATGCTCTTTCATAACTGGAGCTGCCTCTTGAATCCTGGTCAGTGGTGTAAAAGAGCTGGTTTTAAGCAGCATATTTGCTGCACAGTTTACATGGTATTATTATGTTAAATTCTCTTGAAGTACATTCCTAAACAGACATGGAATCCTAGATGGATGTAGTAAAAGCCCTGGGTTTTGGGCTTTTTTTTTTTTATTTTTTTTTGTCAAAACTTTGTTTTGTTCCTAGTCCAGACTGGGTATATGAGTTCCTGTGTACACAGGTTTTGTTCCTTTGTTTTCAGTTGATGGAAGTAGCAAAACTTCCTGAGTTCAGCAGGAGAATGAAGCTCCTAATGTTTTCAATGTTGTGTTAAATAAGTTTATTTTGCATAAATATTAGTTTTCCTATGAATGTATCTTTTGTTTTTATTATTTTGCAAATGTGTCCTTAGGTCCTTTTTGCATATATATCTAGATGAGAAGTTAAATTTGTAGTTTGAAGAAACTGAATTTTGCTTTTATTCTGGATAATCAGTTAACTTCTGAGTATTTATTTGCCTTTCACTTTTGTTAGTGGCATCATTTCTTATGTCCACTATACTTTGAAAAATGTTTATTCGTGTAATATGATTTTTTTTTATACACTTCACACTGTCACAAAAATAATTAGTCATTGGGGGGCAAAGGGGGACACAAAAATGACTGAATTGGAGAGTTAAATCACTTGAGAAAAGGAAGTAAATATTTTGGTACATCATTGGGTGTTAATTGATTTGTATACTCGAAGTAATTCAAGCAAATTATATGATTAAGGACAAAGCCTGAAATAAGTACTTGTTCTATAATATCAGCCTCAAATACTTTTGCAGTAGAGGTTAAAACACATAAGGCTTCTGAGGGCAGAGTTTTACTGATTGTATTTATAGTTAAGATAAAGGCTTTTATCGTGAACTCACAGCTAGTGTTTAACTAGCTTGTCCTGGGACAATTCCTGACCAAAAATATGGCAAATACCTAAAAGCAAGCTTATGGGTTTTTTGGTTGTTTAGATTTTTGCCTTGATATTCAGATTAACAGACTTTGTAACTCCATCAGCCCTGTAATTTTCATGGCTGGTTGTCTTGATTGTTTTTGAGAGAATTAGGGCAACTATCTCTGTGCCTTTCTTACTTTGTGTATATTCAAATGAGGCTACAGTCTACTCAGATTGAAAACACAGTGTATTTATGAGGAAATGTTTTGTATGCTTAATGCTTGAAGGAGAGTTTTATTAACTAGAGCTTTTAAGGGGAGGAAAATTTAATTCATAAAAAAAAAAAACCCTAAAAGCATCAGATTAGTGTAATAGGAAATTGTATTTGTTAAAGGGAGAAGCGCAAGAATTTACTGATTCCAAGCATTACCTCAAATACATTCTCTCTACTTTGGTTTATTATGAAATCATTTTTCTCAGTGCTGTGACCAAATCTCTTTCATTATTCTTTTAAAAAATTCAATTTAACCTAACCACAGCTTCAATATAATATTTTGATCAAGAACACGGACACTTTATTAAACTAGATGCCTTACCATTTCATCCAATTCCAGCAGTGAACTGTTCTTGCTTATCTGATGAGACTCTTAGAAGCAGGATGTTACAGGTAACCTCAGTCTGCTGAGTTATTGGGGGGGGAGGGAGGTCTGTGCATCCCATGCTGTTCACAAACGTGGTCCCAGTTATACTTAGTGTTTGGTTGAACAATGCCATTCAGATCATCAGCTGCTTCTAAAAATTGATCTTGGATGAAGCTGGTGGCTTGTTTGTTTTTAAGGGGATAAAATACATTGTAAAATAATCCCGTGTCTGAAGAAGTTGGCCATTGGCTGTTCATGGTGTATTGACTAGTCACCAGAACTGAATTTTTTGACAGAAGAGCACGGAACGCACTCTGTTCTTATCTTGCAGGGCATTTGTGGCAGTGTGGTTAGGGTAAGGGGAAAGTTCATCTCTGGAAGCTCTGAGATTGCTGCTGGGAAAGCCCTGGGAGGATCAGAGCTGTGTGTGACAGCAGGGCAGGGAGGGGAAGGGAAGGGGTGGTGGGAAGCAGTGTACAGAGCTCCAGTGCCCTTAGCTCTTGACCAAGAGAGGATTAACCTTTTCTGCCGTTCTGCTGCAGTGATTCTTGACCCTTTCAGAGCTGCCCCATTGTCTCTTATTTTCTGTACTAGTGGCTCTGTCTCCTCAGTGTCTCAGTTTCTCCCATCTTTGCTGCTGTCTGCCTCTGTTTCCCAGGCAGTTTGTTTCCCAGTTTGTGAGCCATGGGAAGAGAAAGAGGCAGATGAAACTTGCTTTAGATACATCATACACCACCCCTTGCTCGGGAGCTACTGTTTGAGCATGAAAATAATCTCAAGAGAGGGCAGCTGAGCCATTTGTAAAAAGAAGCTAATTTTGATGCAATCCAAGTGATAATTGGACTACTCGGGAACAGCAAAGCACCAGGTGTTTGACAGTGCTCCTGCTGAATCAGGGGAAGTGTAAGGGGATAAGGAAGTCAAAGACTTAACAAATTAGTTCTCTCTGTTTAGGAGTGAGCTGTGTTGCCGGGAGAAAAAAACAACCAAGAAATGAAGGCAGGCAGATGTATCACCTGAATCTTCTCCGTTACCTTGCACAGTACTTGCCTTTGAAAGGCCTACGTTTGTAAATCATTGTTATTTTTTCTTATATAGAGGAGATAAATTTAAGGACTATAACATAGGAGCTTCACTTGGAACGGAGGCTCTCAGTTAATCGACTAATCCAGGCAGGATGGAGACTGAATACACGCTTTACTCTTAACTTCTAGTAAAGTGTATGTTGTATGGGTAAAAGAGCCTAACCATGCCTGCAGGCAACAGACAGAATAATGTCTTCACTTAAATACAAAACAAACCCCACAATTTTAAAGTACACTTAGAACTTCAATAACTTTTTTTTTCATTAAAAGTAAATAATAATTTTGAAGTTACAGTTTGCCATTTACAGGTAGCAGATTATTCTATCTGGCGTGCAGTTTCTTTCCATCTGTGAGCAGTAGTTATTCCTAGGTCCAAATGATTAATGGCAGGAGATGGTGGTTTGGGCCCAGCTTTGTTATTTTGTGATATCTGCAACCTGTTAATTATTTCAGTGAGAGGAACTAAACCCAGTTATTAGATACTATTATTTCCTGTTTGAAACCATGACTCTTCTACCTCTCCAGTAACTTCATAGTGCGTTGTCAGCTGCTCACAGAAGGACACTGCTAAGCAGTAAGAAGTCTAGCAGTTGATATGGCAGTTGTTATCATACAAAATCAGTTACTCTTGTGAGTGAAGCAAAATCATTTAAGTTATGATAGTGGCAAACTGTGCAAAGATTCTTATTTGTCATTTACTACAAAGCCATAGTGCAGCTGGGCCTTCCCAGTGTCAACTGAAATCACAGGATGAGAAAAGCGGAGGCCGGTGGCGTGGTGGCATGTGCTGGAGACCTTGTCTCTCCTGGGCAGGATTTAGGAGTGCAGTTAGAGGCACACACAGTCAGGTGAGAAGACTGATGGACTTCTGTCACTTTGTGCTGGCTGAGCAGCTGGCCCTCCGTGTGAGGCCACGGTGTTGTCAAGTTTTGCAGCAAAGAAACAAAGTCTGTGCCTGTTCAGCAGAGTCTACAACATAAACTTTTGCAAGGGCACAATGGGGTGCTTCCCCGGGTTGGAAGACAGGAAAATCTGCCACTCTATCTTTGCCTCTCCTTTGTTTGACCATTAAAAAGCCACACATACACAGCTAATTTTTTTGACAATAGACTTTTATGAAATCAAAGGCCAAGTCAGATGATGTCTTTTAAATATAGCTTATTCTGAGCTGCATGTGTTGGGCACCATCAGATTTAAAATGTACGGCAAGTAAATAGGAGCATGAAACTGATGGACCAGAAAATCAAAGGGGTCACATGCTGCGTGTTGTTAGTCAGCACAGCAGTAACATGCCACGGGATGATGAGATGTCTCCTGATGTAAAGCTAAAACTGCATCACTCCTAATGCTATCGCAGGAAGGCAGAGAGAAGATTAGTCCAATGCACTATATTTATAGTTCACTGCTAACCTGACAGCATACGGTCATTTCAGTTTTGGTTGGGGAACAATAATAAGATCTTTTCTTCAGAGATTCATATTCTCACAATCTATTCTCAGTACACACCAGTTGCTCAAACAATACACTGTACTCCGAGTACCAGAGTGTGGTTCACCAGATCCTACATGGTGAGTGTGTAGCTTTGAATGCAAAGGTTTGATCAGGTGACATAAGTACAAATTTCAACCAATGCCTTGTGAAGAAAGGCTTTCAGGTTGGTTTGTTTTCCTGGATTTATGGGTTTTTTTTATTCTCAAATCCTGACCTTAGCTGTGGTTGGTATTGGGGTGTAGGTTGACAGTATAAAGGTTTCACTTGTTCTACTCTTAATTGGCAATTTAGATAGCTCATCCATTACAAATACAATAAATACTTAGGTATATTGTTCCGTTTTCACCCCCGAAATTCTACCTGCACAAGCAGATTATGTTCTCTAAGCACTACAGAAAGGCATCTCTTTCTTCTGCACCTTCAGGGGAAATTTAAGCCTGCAAGATTCTGCTTCCAACCACTTAAAACAGCAAAGTCATAGTGCCAATAAACTGTGGTGCTGAATTCACAAAATTCTGCCGCTCACGCTTTGTCCTTGTACCATGAGCTCAGGGACGGGACAGGAGAGCAGACAGCTTCAGATGGCAGGGCACCCACTTCAGAGGGGCTGTGGATCCATGATGCAGCGTTTGTCTCTTTGAATATGTGTATAGTCAAGGTGATGGTTAAATGGCTAAATACCATCTACCTGGGATTATGTCTGGACCTAAATACAGAAAAGTTTTTCTTTCCTCTCATAAAGTACAGTTTCTAGGCAAAAAAAAATAAAATTAAATATATATTTGAATGTATACATGTGGGTGTCAGGAACGTTTCTGGCCTTAAACACCGGCAAGTTTTTCCTGTGTGCAAACATCCTTACTGGAGGCAATGTTTGCTTCAAAATAAAACCTCCCACTCTGCCTTGTGAGCAGGCCAAGGCTGTCTTACGCAGCGAGAGTGGGGATCTGAGGAGTCTATCTATAGCCACAAACTCTATGGGATTTTTTTGGATTGTTGGTATTGAAAAGTGTTGATACAAAGTCTGTAATTATTTTCTGATGTGATTGGTCTTATCCTGATTCAGTAAATTAATAATCAGAACCCATGTCCTTCAGGTGTCCAGCAAGTACTGAATTTTTGACAGGCTTTGCGATTGTTTACATAAACTTATATGTGTGTGTACGTGTACATACACTTCTCTCTTCTTCTCTTTTTTTTCTTCTTTTTTTCTTCTTTTTTTGACATCCCTTTTACTCTCACAGGCTTTTCAGAAAATCACTGAGATTTGTGCATTGCATATTCTTGCTTTCCTGAAATGGGGCCAAATTTTTTCCCTTCTCCCTTCTTTCATGTTTCCAGTCACCTGCTTTGGATTTACATTTCTTGTGTAGAAGAACTTTCTAGATCTTGCTTAAATGCCTTCTGCTTCCATGTTCCTCTTCAAGAGAATATTCTTCGATGAAGAAAGTTAGCACTGGAAGAATAGCACCAGCTGGGACTGGTGTTTGTTTTCTTCAAATAATATTTAACAGGAATTTAAATCACCAGGTGGATAAGTGCAGAAATTATGGCAATTTGCCTAATTGCAGGAATAGCTTTAGATTTGTCCCCAAGTTTGTTCTGGCATAATTCCTAATTCATTTACCAGCTGGTCAGCCATACCCTTGATTGCTGTTTCTGCAGGTGCCAGCTCCATCCCTGCTGCTGGTATCTCTATTCATTTACCTTTTGAAAGGTTCAGTTGCTCTAAGCCATTTTCTCTTAGGATGTGTTTCTCATTTTGCAAGAGCGGTTACTTGTGATTATAGAGAGCAACAGAGCCTGATGTAAACCCCATGAAGTTCACAGAAAGGATTGTGTTATTTTCCAGTAGCAGTTGGATCAGGCCCACAGAGAGATCGGGTGAATGTTTTGCTCTAAATATAGGCCTGTTGTGAACCTTCTGATCTTCCTGGTTGGAATAGTGTGAATCTCTCAGGAAGGATTACAGGGGTTTTTGTTTGATTTGCTTCTCTTGCCTTCTTCAAAAGGAAAGGAAAAAATAGACACAAATTATTTTTATCAACTTTATTCAAACTTTAACAATTTTATACAGTGCAACTCTGGAGTATCTCAAGCTGCTCATATTTGAAATGAAAACCCTTGCAATTTGTAAACTGTCAAACTTAATACAAGATCTTAGTGTTAATAGGATTTTATTGACTTCAACCATCAGCAGAGGAACAGGTTGATAAAGTGCCACAAAGGAAATGAAGACACGATACTCATTTTACTTGCATCTCCAGAGGTGTGTAAATTTGATTGCTGAAGTTGTGATAATCCAGCTCATTGGCCATTGCTCTTCTGGGGGAGCAGGGACAAGAGAGGATTTCTGGAAATGAGTGACTTTAGAGCTGTAAAATCAGACTTTGTGGAGATTTTGAGAAAACAGACTAAAGTATTGGTGTCCAGTTACTGTGAGAGAACACAATGCAGTGTATGCTTTATCTCATATGTTTTTGCTGATATCCTGCCAGTTTCCCTTTTCTTTGCTCCCATAGGCAGCTTCATGTGCACAACTTTTTGAGTGGCGATGTTGTAATTTGCTCAGTAGAATGAACAAGTGCAAGACTGAGAATATTAAGAAAGGGAAGCAAAGTGACAATGACACTGGCAAATTAAGCTTGTGGTTTTGGGGTGTTTTGGCACGTTCACTAAAGGCACAACCAAATATCCACAGACTTTGAAATGTGTGGCTCTTGGTGAGCAGGGTTGGGTTGTACATTCAGTTCAGTACAACATTGAGGGCCTTGGAGATTAGAAAGAAGAATGAGGTGATGTGTACTTACCATAACACCAACCAATTCTCTTTTCCATAGAGAAGAGTGTGGTCCCTTGCTTTTTTAAAGAAAATTGAGTATTTCAAGTGACTGTTACAAGTTTCTGATGTCTTAACCATTCCATAAATGTGGAGTTAGGGAAAATGTATAGTTCTAATAGCCCTGAGAAGGGAAATGTACCGTGTTTCCAGTGGATACTGGTTACTGAGGCAGTCTGAGACCACTTCTTTCTTCAGACCAGCGATAAGAAGCAACTGGGGGAGGAAACCCCCCAACCCCCAATTTCAGTTGGTACCATGTTTCCCTTTTTCTCATGTCTTGTGGGTTTTCATTCTGTATTTGCTACACCTGAGATCTAATTGGTACGTTCAAACTCTACTTTCTTCATCTCCATGATTAATTTCTCATGAAAAAAGTATAATCTTGCTGAACTTGATCCAGCTGAAATATCTTGCTTTTTTTTAATAGCGATGTTTACTAAATTTCATCATTCATTTTTATTATTTTCTGGAGTATTTAAATATCACAGATTTTAAAATTGTAAAAACAGAAGTATCTCAGGTTGAGGAAATCCTTACTAAACATTTTCTGTTCCTGTGCCTTTGTCTAGTAGTGTTAAAATCTCAGTGAGAATTAAAGACTTTTTTCCTTCTTTCTGTTTAATCTGATTGTGTACTGAGCTAATGTGCTCATCCTGATGCAGTTATTGTTCCTAGCACTGAAAGAACAGAGCACTTGCAGAACTCCACTCTGTGGCCAATAGACACCGATTTTTGTTTTCCATTCCATAATTTTATTGACGAGTAGTGTTTGACAATACCAGTGGTTGCCTGATACTGACACAATCAGATGTGAAAACTCTGGCACTTCGGGCCTCTGTATGTTTTGACTTTTGTATGTATTTTCTGTCTCCTTGAGTATTTTGCTGTTTTAACTCAATGAGATAATGTGAAAAGTTCTCTCCATTATCCTTATCATTAGCTGTGGCTAGAAATACTTTAAAAATGTGGCTTTTCACTGAAAAGCAAAATCTGACGAGGTTCACATAAAACCTGAAACATTCTGGTGCTACAATAGTACAAAGGTGTATGTGGGAGTTGTAGTTTGGGCTGTCCTTACTGTCAGAAGCCTCTGCCCTGGCTTTGCATCCCTTTGTGATGCGCTCCACTAACGGGGAGGAATGAATCGGGATAATGTAGAGCAGAAAAAGAATGTGAGACATTTGAAGTTAACTCTGTTTTGGTGATTAGTCAGCTGGATATCCAGGAATTCTGATTTTGGTAGAAAATCCAGAAAAGTGTACATATTCTGCTGATAACAATAGCATGTAAGTACGCATTTTGAGGTATCAAGACACAAGTTTTTATTTTCTGCCTCCTTTAATCTTATCCATAGTTCTCTAAATCCCTAGCTCTGACAGTAAATGCAGAACTGTAAGCTTTCCTTTTAAATAAAGAAGGGTTCCAGACACAAGGTTTGTGACAGACTGAATTGCAAGGTGGAGGTTGCTGGCATTGGTTACTCCTCCAGATTTATTCCCCCCCATGTGTATCTCGGAATCTGACGTATTGTCCAGCTCTCAGGTGATCCTTGCAAAGATGTGAATATGTCATTATGCTACTAGAGATGCCTTCTCTTCTTTCCAGTGTGATCTAGAAGCCACACTGGATTTGCTGTGGTACTTGTGGTTTGTGGGATAGATTTAGTTAACAAGGATGAGGAATTAAAGAAATAAACAGACACCACCACCCCCCCAAAAAAAAAACCAACCAAAACCCGACAAAGGCAGCAGAGCAGGCACTTTGCTAACCTGACTTCTCCAAGTTCTTATAATAAGCATTCCCTATATTTATGAAATTTCCACAAGTGATCTCCAGTCTTAGTGAAGGAAAACATATGTTACATAATTCATTAAGCCTCAAAGGTTTTTTACATATATTACCATTTTAAAAAAAATAATCTGTTAACACTCAGGGCAAATGATTTTCAGTATAATTAAGGAAATGAATTGTGGCAGCAAAACTGCAAGACTTGAATAACTAAACCACAATGATCTCTTATCTTTTTATTTATATATTTTTTTAATCTTGCTTCAGAGCGAATCACAAATGGCCTAGGCAGTAACTCCAGCACTTCCTGGCTGATCTTGTGTCAGTCTGTTGCATACACTCTTTGTAATGGTACTTGAACTAAAATTACTGTATGTAAATGCTTGGGGGGAAAAAAAAAAATCCTCATGCTCTCCTAGAGCAGATGGAAGCTTCTAGGAGGTGCAGTGGTATGGAGACCCCTTCAGTTGGCTCCTACAATATATTCCTTCAGACCCCAAGAGAAGGGAGTGAGCCGAGCACCTGAAACTGCATTTTGATCTCAGCAGACCAAATGCAGGGGGATTCTGAGGGATGAATTTGAAGATTATCTACTTTGTTCTAACTCTGTAGGTCTGCACAAGGAGCTACTTAAGTCTACATGAGGAACTTGGCAGGTTACTGTCTTGTGAATGTTCAAGTGATACAAAACTCCCATGGTATTAGTAGCTGTGTGTCTGAGCTTTTATGTGGTTTTGAAGAAGCTTGAGCAAATCTTTTAAACTAGGTGTAGGTCAGGCACATAGATTCCCAGTTCAAGTATGTACAAAGAATTGAAGTATGTTTTTAAGAGTAATTTAGAACCCAGCTTAACAGAGATGAATTGGCAAAACAATTAACATGTCAGTGTGCTTTTTGGATAAAGGAAAATTTCATTGAGCAACTATCTCGCAGTACAGGAAAAAATGGCAATTCATTTTTTTTTTTTCTTCTTAAGCACCGAGACATTATCTAGTGGTGCTTTAATTCAAAGGAACATCTAGTAACCACGAACTGGAACACTTTTATCTTCATTGATCCTTCCTTGACAAACATCAGTTTCATCTCTGTACCTTAATGCTTACTGTTTGATAAAAATAGCATTATTTATGTAACTTGAAAGACTGGTAGATCGGATTTGTTAATATCCAAGATCATGTTATTGCTTATCTCTTTACAAACTGAGACCACTATCAAATGCTCTCCTGTACTCACTGCAGGCTGACAAAGACAAAGCATCTTCCTTTCTTCAGCATTGATACAGAACGAGGATCCTGACATAATGCTGCATTTAAGAAATTCTCTCAAACAACAATAGTATAAATAACATCTAATCAATAATTTGCTTACTGTGTATGAACTTCATGAATAAAATGGAACCTGAGAGACATCTGAGTTGACTGTTCTTTCAGAGACCTGGATAATCAGGTGTTTATATTTTGATTGCATTGTGCTTTAAGTGTTTTTGAGAGTAATGGATTGTTTTTGAGAATCCCTTTCCCATTCATGTAATTTTAAAAAAATAATTGAAAACTGATATTGTAAAATAGCAGGATCCTTAACAATGAATGCATTTTGTAATTTGAAAGTACATCTTATTTCCAAGCCAACCAGTCCTTCAGCCCACACACGTCTGTGTGGTGCATTGTATCCACTAGATTCATTCAGGACGGTATTTATCTAGTTATAAGAATGATTCATAACCCTGAACTTGTCCTAGAGATTTGTTTTGAGAGATATGACAATACCTGGGGGTGACGCATTGTCAGATCAAATGAGAGCAGGGTAATGTTCCTGTTGGCGTTTAGAGAGTCTGAAGAAGGACAGTGTAACGCGGTGGTTGTGAGAGCGTGGCACAGAGGCACTGCTGTCAGGTGGAGAACAGCAGCGTTCTTTGCCTGACTGTAAAGGTTAAGGTTCTGCCATTTCTGTTGCAGATGGTTTTTATAGTTCCCAAACAAAGGAAACTTAAAACCAAAATTTATCTGAGCGATTTTTATGTTCTTTTTTCTCCCAAGAACAGTATATTAGCACTTCATATTTTGTAACTGCATTTATAAATAAAAAATATACATAGATTTGCAAGCCGTGGCAGTATTTATCAGTCTTCAGCGAAGGAAGAACTGAGGGAAGGAGCTAACTGACTTGCCAAAATTTATTGTTAACATCTAGGAGTGGTTAAGCCCTTGCGTGCCAGTCATCCAACCTGCAATACAGTCTCGTTCTGATTGAAATGCTCTTGGACCTAATCTTTATCTGGGCATGTAGTCTGTTCTGAAAGCAGCCTAAGTACTTATGAAGATGCTGCAAGTAGAATTTTCAGGCTGCCCATTTGTATCTAATAATCAAAGCTGGGTGCCTGAACAAAAAGGAAGCAAAACGCAATAAGGAGGTATTGGACATTGACTTGTTTGAACTTGTTTCTGCTGGTGAAGGACTTAACAAAAAAAACCCAGTTTATTCAAAAATTAAAGCAAATTCTAAGTAACTGATAAGGAAGGTTTTAATCTAATTTCAAACCAAGTGATATGTTTACCACATACTATCCTCCCCCTCTCCCTTCTCAGATTAGGACATAAGTATTTTTGAAAACCTCAGAAGCGCGGCTAGCATTAGAAGGAACTTTCCTGCGAGAGCTCCTGCTCTTTTCAGGACA
Organism: Nycticryphes semicollaris; assembly: GCA_013400055.1. Classification (NCBI taxonomy): domain Eukaryota; kingdom Metazoa; phylum Chordata; class Aves; order Charadriiformes; family Rostratulidae; genus Nycticryphes; species Nycticryphes semicollaris. The sequence goes on along the minus strand of VXBJ01002483.1, from coordinate 1,080,275 downwards.
TAGAGGTGCTGGCTTAAAATGTGAACATAAAATACTAACTTGTGTCCTCAGGCATCGCCTGCTGCCTGGCACGTTGTGGGGACTGCAAGATTAATCCTGTGCTCAGATGCATGTTCTATCTGCGCAGCCAATTGGCAGTGGGTAATTCAGGTGTATGTGGTAGGAAAACCTTAACTGATTGGCAGTCGAGCATCTAAAATGAAAAGCACTATTTTTATTCTTTGCCTCTGATGTCTCTTTTTAATTGCCTGATTTTTAACGTAGGGTTTTCTTCTAGTGTTATTGATGGTAAGCAGTGTGAGCTGTAGTATCTCAGGAAAGTTCAGCAATAATGTTACAGAACTGCTTACAGCCCAATCTCATTATTGGCTACATCTATTTTATTTCTTGTCGTTCAAAATGTCTTCTGTGGCTCATTCAAAATTTTCTCTCCTTTTATCTCAAAAGTTAGTCCACTTTAATCAGGAAAAATAGGCATATATCTAAGGAACCATTAGTTATTATTTAGCAGATGAGCTTTTATTTCTTTCATTTCATAAGCAAAACTACCATGAGACGTGGTTTAACATTTTTCATATCTACTAGTTACAATCTATTTTCACGTGTTTTATCTATCCGTTATTGAAGTATTTTACTGGGACATCCTTTCTCTCTGGCTGCCCTTGGTTGCCTTTGCCAGAGCTTTGGATCAAGCATGTCTTACTATATGGCAATAGCTTTAGAGGAGAATTTTTATTTATTTATTTATTTTTTTTCTTGCAATGCAGCTCAGGAAACAAGCTCCCCATTTTAAATCTCAGAAGCACTAAGAGAAGTAGCAAAGAAAGCGATCTTATCGTCTAAAACCAGGAGCTGAATGCATAACCTTGATTATAGATTTGAAAGCAATGAAATATTATGTTTATTCTTGTCCGAGGCGAACTGGATACAGAAGTCCCTGCAACTGGCCCTTTGGCAGCTTTCAATGACCGTGTCAGGGCTGAGATCTCCCCCTTCTCCCTGCATTTGGTAGCAGGAAAGGTTGTGTTCTCTCTGTCAGGGACTTGGATTCTCGAAGTCTTTCACATTGTGCTAGTTGCTAAGGAAATTTGTCCATTCTCTTACCTTTTTTTTTTTTTAATTTAAAATATGTTGTTAGAGCAGTCATTCTGCTCTGCAAATATGTAGACCTGTAATTTCCTCCACAGACTTCATTCTCAAGAGGATATATCATGGGGTTTGTGTGCAAATTCATATTAAAACTTGTTCTTGAGGGCTGACGAGTACCTATACCTTTCATTGACTCTCCAATGCTGTGTCTCACCAAGGTGGTAACTGTACATTGGAGGCAGAGCTGTCAGTTTTGGGGAGCACTGACAGGGCCACTGGCTTCTTGAGAAATACTGTGGAGTATTGCAGGAAGCTGAAAGACTTGGTAATGAACCAGTAATTTTCCTCCTGTTGCTTTTTCCAAAAGTGTATACAGAAACAACTGTTAGAATCTTCTCCAGTTTATGCATGAACAGGTTTATTTTTTCTGATAGTACAACTCCTAGCTGAATATCAGCCACTTTCCAAAATGTCATTTTTGACGTATATTATTTCTCAGTGATTTTTGATATACAATTGGGAGGTCAAAGCTATTGTGCTTTGCTGCGTACAGACCCACAAAGAGCTCAATGTGAAATGGAAAAAAAACCCTTGCTATCTAAGTAGGAAGTAAAACAAACTTTTGAAACACAAGATTTGCTCGCCATCAGTTGAATCGTGTGGGCAGTGAACTCGGAAACAATGGCCTGTGTCAGGAGGGACTATTCTGGTCCCCGTGTTGTTGGAGTTTGGGTGAACTGTATTGTCACGGACATTTGTCTCAACTTAAAGAATCTCTGGGAGGGAGGGCTGTGAGATTTTTGTGGCAGACACTAAAGCCCAGAGCGAGGATCTGCCAAGTTACTCAGATGCACGTGTCTCTGCTGACTCCCACTTACCTCACTTGATGCTGAAAAGACAGGAAATGTACGTTGTGTTACATTTGGTTTAGTGTTTCAGTTTGTTTCTCTGAGCGACAGTTTTAAAACAGAATGTATACTCATATATATGTATGTATACGATAGGCACACACTGACTTTTCTCTTTTTAAATAAACAATATATTGCACTAAAATTAAAAAAATAGAATGAATCAATGTTTGGAACACACAGCTTGAATCTGAAAGAATCTGTGGGTGATTTGGCTTTCAGTGTGCATTCTGTAGTGTTTCCACCTGAAATTCCTTGGGCAAGAGAGGACATGTCTGTGTCTGTATAATCTGTACCCAGAAAAAAGACTGAGAGTGCTGCAGTGATGATCAAGTTGTCTGCTTGTGCCTCTACCCTGTTCAGGTAGTCCTATAGGCTGATACCAACATAACCAGCTAAATTACTTGTCATAGTTATTCACTGCTGTAACTTTGGGTACTGATTCAGGAGGCCCTGTGGTTGGCTGGTTTGTTCTTGCTCGTGGAAGGAAACCTGCTAGCGGTGGAATTTAAAATCTGGCTAGAATCAGAGTGTTATAGACTACCCCCCTTCTCTTGCTGCCCATCCTTCCCATGGAAACTTGCAATTTTAGCAAATTCATAGCATTTGTTCCCTTGTCTTTAAGATGAAAAGCTGTTTGAGTAGTTTGGAGGAAGTAGTTCAAGGGGAACTACTAAACAACTGCAGGCTTGGTCTGGTACAGAACTCACCCAAACAAATTTGGTCTAGATATGTCAAACAAGCGGAAGAAAAGACTCTAATGAAAAAGGCATTTTGATGTGTTGCTTCACCTCCCACCCACCTTCTTTTTCCATTATTGTAAAAGCAGAATTTACCACTTGTGTCTGCGGGCCATCCCCACCCCTCTGCATCATCCCTCCGTCACCCCAAAAAATAAACTCGTGTCTGTGTTAAATAAATAACCTTTTCCTCATTGCAGTCATTCTGGTTGAAGTTTAAAGCTGAACTTTGTACTAAAATGGTAGTTTCACTGAATCAATAAGCTTCTATCTACTTTTCATCTCCAGTTCTAAAGGAAGCTTGTTTGCACTGTTTGGTTTACTTTGAATGTTAAATATCAAATCAGCTTCAGGTAGAGGGTAAAACTTGGGCAACGCCTCCATGTTTCTCACAAAGTTTTGAATTGTTTTCTTAGAGCAGAAACTCGACATGAATTTTTTTAATTTGTTGTTCTTTATATCTGCTTTTTGGCCTCAATTCTGAGAACAATGGATTACAAAAATTGCAAAACAAATTAGAAAGTTTTAAAAAGGCACAGGATTTACATCACGGGCCTGCTTCATGAAGCATGAGTTAATTTATACGCATATACACACACACATAGAACCATTTACATGTCTTCTAACTTACTAGTGTTTGATTAATGATGCAAAATGCCTTAATGTTTTGTTATTGTTAATGTTTTAATTATTATTGCTATTTTACAGTGAGTTTTAGGTATAGTCCATGTGCATAAATCTATACACACACCTAATGATTTAGAGTTCTTTTCATACACTCTGCAATGAGAAGCGTTTGCCGGGTACACTAGAACTAGTTTTTGGCTGTTGTTCTACTCTTCATAAACGAGGATTAAAGAGAGTCCTAAGTGATGGAAAATCAAATACAGGAGTTCTGTGACAACAGTAACAAATACTGTGGTGCTTCACCAGCTGTAACTGTACAGGTCCTTTCCGGTCACACTCTCAGCCTGAGAAAACTTTTCCCAAGACATTCGGGAGACTTACATTCACTGCCTTATTTCCACTGAGGAGCCTAATTTTTGGTAAAATAAAAATTAAACTGGGTAATTTAGGAGTATAATCCTTAGTACTCGTGGAACAAATCTTCTGTGTCCTAAAGGAACAAATTATCCTGCCTGTTTAGGATATTGCTGTCTGCTGATTGAGGCTGGATGAAAAATAAACAGTGCTCGTAGGCAGGGAAGGGTCCCTCGGGCAGCAGGAGGAGCCAGCTCTGCAGTTAGCTTCCCATATGGAGCTGGTCCCCAGCATTCTGTCTTGGCAGGGAGGTTAGAGGTTCCTGCTGAAGAGGGGCTTTTTTCATCTCTCTGGAATTCCATTTGGTGCATATTTTAGAACCGCATGTCATTTACAATACTGAAGATTGCTTTCTGGCTTTATCTTGCCCCCAAGTGGTGCACAGCACCAGCCCTGCTCTCTCTTAGGTATATCCCTGCTCTCCATGAACTTCAGCATATGTTCCAGTCCCAGCTCATTCTGTCCCATATAGCAATGTTAGTATTTATTGGATTATTTACTGTTGCATCCTGGCATTAAATTCTCTATAAAATAATACTGTACCTTGCAGAATAATTTATGGAATTGTAAGCATGTTTTGATTTTTTTTCTCTTTCCAGTTCTCTTGTTTCTTCTGTGCTAGCTAGCTATATATCACTTTTGTTTATCACTATATTTGAAGAATGAGATAAAGTGTTCCTTTGTGTCTATTTTTTTTTTCTTTTAAATTATACATCCTTCTGGAGTTGTTATTCTCTCTCTAATGTTACGTTCTGGGTTTTAACCAGGTCCTGATTCACCATTCTCTCTCTGTCTGCTTCTCACAGTTCTTCCCTAAATATGCTTTTCTGTCCTTACCCCCCCTTGTTTTTGTCTTGATTCTTTCATGGAACTGAGATTTCCCTTGTCTGTGGTGTGACATGGGTCTCGCCTCAGCCTGGCAGGTGTGTCCTTGGGACTTGGAACACGAGACCAGGAAAACTCAGGTTTTGGCAAGTTTGGCAGCGGAACTGATTAAGTGCACACAGAGAAGAGATCTGTTGAGTAAGAAGTTGCCACACTGACTAATACTTTTCAGAACTGTATGTTAAGCTTTTGAGAGAATAAATAAATCAACCAGCATGAAACTGCAGAGCAGGTATTCTGCTAATTCTGTAAGATCCAATCCTAAACCTGCATGTGTGTAGTAAAGCTGATTGCACATCAAGAAATCCCAATGTCACTGCTGGGAACCCTTTCCAAAAGATTCCATGCTAGCTACGTTTAGCAGTGCAATATTAAGAGAGGAAAGCAACAGCTAAGGTAATGGACTCCATGTCTACTGTGGTCCCTGTGTTCAATAGGGGAAGCACTGAAAAGGAATCTAAAAAATGGCAAGGATTTTAACTCCCAGTTTTGTTCTGAAGTATAGAACATGCTCGGAGAAGTTTGACCATCCTAAGAGCAGATGAATGTCTTCAGACCATAGTGGCACCAGTTTTCCATAGGAGAGAGGATTCTTACTGTTAGAAACAGTATGTAGATAGAGATAAGTGTGGTTACAGGAGATTTTTCTCTGGAAAATTTCCTGTCTGGAAATAATTGGAAAAGGTGACCTCCTGACTGTAATTGATGGAGTTCATCAATATTTTTTTATGGATATGACAAGCAAAGCTAAAATTATTAAATAGCCTAGACTCTGTATATGTTTTTGAATCTGTTTTTTGATTCTATGTTTTATCATGCCTGCCTGGCAGCAGCAGCAGTTGTGTAGTTCAGAAGCCAATGTCACTACTTACGGCAGCAAAGAAATTGGCTGTCAAATTCTGATGATAATTAGTGTTAATATACTGCATAAACATTAACATGATGTGAAAACACCTGATTGTGCAATTTTTGGATTGCACCAAATAAAGTGTTTATGCCTTCCATCAAATTTGGCAAACTTTCCAGTTAGAAACAATTTCTTCACAAAGAAGATGGGACACTGTAAAACAGCAAATGCTATAAAACAGATCTGAGTTCCAGTGCTAGCTTAAATTCTGCCATTTCTGGTTTGTTCCCCTAAAAAAAACGGGGTGACTTATGGCTAAAAAATGCCGAACTCAATAGCTGTGAGCACTGGCGATAAGTCCATGTGTGTTTCATCAACAGTAAATTAATTTACTAAGAATAGACTTCATAGAACTCTATATTGTTTTCTTCAGTAAATAAATAAAAAGAATTTCCTGCTGAGTCTGGAGATTATCACCATTTATCCTTAAGCTATTTACACACCAAAATTAGTATTTCTGATCAGGTTCTTTCTTTTGAATGCCTCTCAGATCTAATTCCTTCAATATACAAGAAACAAATTAATAGGAACTCTAGACAGTTTAATTTATTTTGACAGCAAACACTTATCTCTTATCTTCTGACCAACCTGACAGTCAGGGAGCTTATGTTTTCTTCTTCCTCTTGCCAGTGACAGGAATGGATAGTTCTGTGCGAAAAGGACCTTCCTGATTTTTTTTTCTGCATTCATTCTAATATCACTTGTCTTTAATGGTTTATTTTAATATAAGGTGTGTACTTTGGCCAAATACTCCTATACGTTTGCCTCTAAGTGTCAAGGGTGCAGAGAATAGATGCGGAGCCCTGAGACTGTGTGATGGTGTTGGGTGGCACATACTGCTCCAGTTGGAGTAACTCTAAATCAAGATACTGTGAGGTTCTTTTCTTCCAAAGCTCAATGGAGGAAAATGAAACAAAACTCCCTCCCCACAGTCCTTACGTAAAGACTGTAGGATTTTTAGATTTTTAGAATTGTGTACACACAGAAGTGTGGAGATGGTTGCTTCCCCTGTGTTTAGCTTAACCCTGAATGCAAAAAATGCAATTTATGCACCATGTAACAACGTGCCTCGAGATATGTTTTCCTAATTCCTCCCTAAGGATTTCTGAAGAGAGGAGGTAAAATCTGAAATGTGCTGAGACAGCAAGGAGATGTTTTGGCATGTATTGATATAATTTTTCTTCCTCCTTTTAGATCTTTTGAAAGTGTCTTTTGCTTTCAAGCATTGGTTGACTATATCAAGCTCTTTGACAGCAAAGGCCTGGAATTCACCATTTACTGTGGACAGAAAATAGCTGCACATTTTTGTGTGTCTAATAATGCCAAGACGTAAGGGAGTCTCTGAGTCAGACTTCTGGAGATGTCCTTTTAAATGTATCTGGCTTTTGATGGGCCCATGCATAAAGTGAAGAAAAGAAAACTTGCACAGGCTCCAAAACTATATTCCTGGATGTGTTGCATCAATTTAAATTATGGTCTGTAGCCTCAGGGGGCTCCTGGGAGCCCATAAGGCTGTTTCATGAGGTTGGACATCTACCAGTCTCAAAGTGTGCTCTGAAAACCAAAAGCTTACCTTGAGCTTTTCTTAGTGCATCAATCCCATTTAAATGAAAAAGGAAGCATTTTCAAAAGTACTTAAACAGCTAAGGAATTTTCACTATTTCAGTGCTTTTGAGAATATTACCTCAAGAAATGTAAAAGGGAACAACGACAAGAAATCTTGATGGTTCGGAATTGGAGCAGCAGGTGATCTGAATGCAGGATGTGCCAATTCTCCCCCCAGAGAAAAAAAAAAAATCAACTTCCAGGAAATGCTACATATGAATGTAGGGTTTTAATGAGAAATCAGTTATACTTAGAAGAAAACAGCGAGACGCTACCTCTCTGTCCATCTTTGATAAATGACATATTTTTGGGTGTACAACATTGGTAGCCTACTAATAGTTTGAACACTGGACTGTTAGTTCAGTGAAAAAGCTGATTTCTTTTGACTTCTTCCTAAGGTGTCACTGCGATCCGATTTACCAGGCTGTCAGTTTAGTAATTCTGGCAGGCATTTTCAAAATGTCCTGCAAGGCTCTGATTTAATTTGGTAATAACGAGGTCTTGTCAAACTGCAAACCAGAACATTTTGGACAATGGAGCCCAAATGCTTCTGGTTGTGCAGTGAACTTCACCTGGATAGTGCTTTTTCATAACACTAGGAACATACTGCTGTTGGAATAACTTTAGTATGGATGGGTTATTGGGCTTGACTTTGATTCCAAAAGAGTAGGAAAACTGAAGGTTGTCTTGCTGGATTTTTTTTTTCCTCCTCTTCCTTCTGGAAAATCTGATTAGACCCGTTTCTAACCATACCTCCCTAGAGGTCTCATTTACTACTAAGAAATTTTAGCATTGCTTTTGAACTGCAGAAAAATTGCAACACAAGCAACATTTTAATGATTACCTGGTTATATTTAACACCCATAAAAAGTCTCTTGTTTAGGGAGCCCAAAATAATTGAAAATATATTGTTTTTAAATTATGTATGGACTGTCGAAGTGGAGCACAATCAGGAAAAAAACGCTCCTTGTAAAATAGCTTCAGCTGAACCAAGCCTCTGGAACACCCCCATTCTCAGGTGCAACATTCTCAGCAGTGGATCTAATCCACAGTGTCGCACCCAAACGGCCCTTCACTCAAACACAGTAGACCCTTGGTATTTAAAGGTAGGTTTCTGTATATCCAAAATCCAGCCACAGAAGGAGCTAACAGTGTTCATGGGAGCAGGAGTGTGCAGAGGGCAATTTTTGGGCTGCTCGTGCCCCCAACAGAGCAGTAGTGCACAGCTCCTGGGGTGGTGTGGGGGGAGCTGCTGGCGGTGTTCTCTCAGCCCTCTTACACGCGTGTGTGCACCATTCCCACCAACTCCTGTGCTGTGGGGTGTGTATCCTGGTCCAGATCAATGAACGGGAAACAGCCTGATGGAACACACCCACCAGCACTGGATTCTGGTCACTGTTGCTTCTCCCAGTCCAGCACGATGAAACAGTGACTCATTAACTGGTATCATTAAATCAGCACATGGGTACCAGTGCAAAATTTGGTGCCTGATGATGGGCTGTTAGCATCTTAGAATCTTCAGTATGTCCCTTAAATTCTCTTTCAACACTTAAAACTTGTAGCTGAGGAAGCTACAAGGTTTGAATTTGTGGTGGTGGTTGTTGGGGTTTTGAGGACACACCACTATGTTCTGGCCCGTGGACCAGTGAAAGGTCTCGTAGTTCACGTTGGTGTCTTTCTGGCCTGTTTGGAGCTGCCATATTTCGCTGACTGCTGTGATGACAGTGCATCTGTCACAGCAGATGGAATGACAGAAGTGTTTTTGCAGAGAAACCTGAGCTTTTGCACGGGGTTTGAAGGCTCGGTTCTGCTGTGGGAAGAGGAGAGCAGAAGAAAGGCTCTAGAGTCAGAGCGCTGACCGGGGGGGTGGGTGGCTGCTGTCAGAGTTCATTCTGTCACACGCACAGCAGGGATTGTAGCCTTGTTCTTCTGCACCTGAACCGTGTCTCAGCACTGAGTAGGATTTCAGGGTCGGGCTTAATGAACGCACCATGGATTAGAGTGAAGAAGCTTGAAGTGTTTGGCTTTTGTCTTTCCCACAAAGTTCTTTTTGGAACGTATTCACACAATACACTTCATCTCTTTGCTCATACAGGTACATACAGTTTGAAATACTTTGGTCATTACAGTATTATTTGAAGGTGACAGCATTCAGACAGTTTTTTTCCACTTATATTTCTCTGCAGGCATATGCAAGTATATATACCAGTCTTTGGTGACTAGTACTGCTTTTGCAAACTCCTTTATTGTTAAGACAAATCCCTTTTATCTATTGAAACAGACAATTGCAAGCAAAATCTTGTATTTGACATTTTTGTGAGAGGAAGCATTATACTAGAACTAAAATAACACATTGTGATGATAACACGTCACATGATAAATAACACATTGTGAGCGTATAACATCAACATTCCCCACCCACACACCCCAGCTCTGCAAATCCACACCCCAGATCTCTCTTCTTCTGATGGATGCTTAGCCTTGTAAAGTCAAGGTACTTGAAGATGTCTTGCTAAGTCAGAATTATCTGTATTTCGTGAATGCTAATTTTATTTTTTTAAAGAGTACTTTCAGAGAGTAATTTTAAAGGTACTTAACGTTAATATCTGATTCAATGAGAAATGCCTTTAATCAGAGAGATCTAGATCCTTTTTTATCATCCACTTATGCAATGGTATTTTCATGACTTGAATTTTCTTGAGTCATAGTAGGTTAGTACTAACGCAGTGTTTTGTATGTTCACCTGACTAAATAAAGACCTGGCTCAATTTTTTTTTATTCACATTACAAAGATATGCAAGAACTTGGTATAGAATAAAAACTCCTGAAGTTGTTATAAAATATATTCCTAGTCATTATTGCATTTCTGTAAATACTTGTAGTTTTAACAAATGGTTATTTCTTACTGGGAAAAGGAAAAAAACCAAAAAAGCCACTGAAAAATTTTTGTGTGATCACTTCTCCCTGGTCTTCAGTTGGGATGGGAGAGTGGGAAAATGCTCCTGGTTTTCATATGCCCAGGATTTCTTAGCAAAGACCTCAGGAACGCTGGAGTTGAGACAGTTTCCCTTTCCTTTTGCCAGCTCAGTTGGGCACTGCTGTTCTGTGATTTGAAGTGAGAAGCTTCTGTTTCTGATGTTGAGGAGCCTTCAAGAGCTCTTCAGGCAAAGTCTAACGCACACAGATAAAGTCAAGACAAAGTGACAAAGACAGCTTGTTCCTGAGGAAAGTTAAATATTTTTTCTGGCTAATTTATGTGACACCTAAAGGAAAACAGCAGAATGAAGCATTCTGTACCATTGGGTCTGCTTGCAACTACCGCTAATAGAAAGGGACAGGAACTTGTACGCTGTCTGATGCGATTTATTATTTTATTCTGCACTATTCAGATACAAATATGTTTTTTTCATTTCTTTGTCTTCCTTGTGTGTTGGAACAGCAGCTGATGAGAACCGTCCAAGTGGCATCTTTTAAATCCTCTTTTCCTTTTTTATTTTTAATGGGAAAGTATCAGTGGCCAAACTTGTGAGCATTTGTTGAAAGATGATCTCAGTTCATACTTTGGAGACAAATTGCTAAGTGTTTTATCTTCTTTCCCAGTAAATGGTACCGGTACAGATCCGCACTGAGTTTCATACTGAACAGCACTGTTGATGGTTGTGTTCAGAGCACACGCTGTCTGTGCTTCTGCCACCCCCAAGAAGGACCAACAGCTGACCCAAACCAGGAGGAGAGGCCCCGGCCCTTCTGAAAGGATGTATTAACGTGGTTAAGCGCAATACCGTCATTGAGCAGGACTAATGGCAATATCTTGTCAAGTGTGTATCCTGTGCCGTGTCTGTACTGGCCGCTCAGCTTCACGTTCCCATCCGTGAAGACTGTGTTTGTGAGGGGCTACCCCTATAGACATGATTTAGCTGCTGGGAAACCATGAATAAATGGCAGGCCTGGAGAGCGGCTGCAAAGCCCCCCTGGACATCTGGCTACTGCCTGACATAATGGGAGCACTGGGGACGGATGGGAACCCTCAGGTGTGGCTGGAGCCTCCCAGTAGGGCTGGTAAATGCGGCCGCCTGAGCCCGTGCCACTGGGAGAGAAACTGCTCCATTTCCCACTCCTTCAGGGGGGACTCCAGCCAGAATGGGGGTGGGGGAGGGAGAAAAGCCCCCCACCTCCCCTCAAATCACACTTCTGCTGATGGGCCTTAATGCTCTTATTCTACTTCTGAAATGCTGTCTGCATTCGGGGGAATATGAAAATCAGAACTTGCTTGTTAACTAATTGCCTTCAAACATCGTTAAGGATTTTTGAATTGGGAGAAAATACCTTTTAGAAATGTAGGTAATAGCTGCATTTTGTATATATTTTTTTACATTTAAATGGAATAAATTGTGTTACTGTGCTGTACATCTGGGTGCAGAATGCTTATTACCCACAGGAAGCTTGTAGAAGGAAATTTTATTCTCCTTCATGTATTTTGGAAGTGGGATATCAGAATGATTTCTCATTTGTATTACTTCAAGATAGCAAAATAAGAAATTGAAACTTTTCTTACTTGATTACTCTGATCATCTCTAATTGTGTGTGTGTTGGCATCCTTTCAGTGCACTTTTGCTAAACTTGAGAGTGAGAACTAGAACTTGCAAGTGAGAAAACCCACAGCAGAGTTCTCCCAAAATGATTGCTTCAAGTGCAACCACTTAACCTGTATTTATTAATCTAAATGCAGATTTTATGAATGTCATCCAGTTTTTAATTATGTCACAATTTAAGATACAATACGGAGCTGTTGACAGTCAGATTGTAGGGGGTCTGTGCAAATACATCATTGGTTCTGCCATTTGTGGCATTAAAACCTACTCAAACATTTCACTGCCCTTCTGGTGGTTCTACTCACATAGATTTTTACTGTTTTCACTTACTAAACCAATTGTCCTTACAGCTTATGCAGGTACACACTCCTAAATGCAGAGGTGCTAAATTGGAGATACCTGAACTAAACCACTTTTGTTTTGCATCCCCAATGACGAGCGGATCAATCAGTCACCTAATTTCATTTTAGGTGCTGAAAAGTATCTTCAAGGAGGGAGTAGACCCTGAACAACCTAATTGTTTCACCTGATTGATAAAAGCAGATTTGACTGTGCCCTTCTACATGTACGTGCCCTCTCAACCACACGCGTATGAGAGCAGAAGGAGAATTTCACAGGCTTTTGTACGGCTTTGCAATTGATAACTGAGCAAAGCTGCACCTCAGATTTCCCCGTGCTGGGAACTGAGAGGCAGAACTGAGCCCTTCTGGCTTGGAGGCCGGTTCGTCAGTGGTGCTGAGCTGCTGCTGCCAGCAGCCTGCCCTGCCAGGAATGTTTCCAGTCTTCAGCTCTCTGCAGCATCTCCTGGGCTGTGGCCTGGCCCAAGGGAAGGAGAGGGGCTGGGGCTCTGCCGAGGAATGCGATGGAAGAAAATAGAGGGAGTGGGATGCTTATGATGGTTTCTCATCCATGTGTGATTCTCCACTCATATAAGTCACCTGGCTTTTGCTTGTGTTTTTTTTGGAAAGGTTTTATCAATTTCTTTTCTCTTTTGGGGAAAAATAAAACTTATTCTTGTCTTTAAAGTTTGTTTTTATACTCTGGCCATGTGGGGAGTGAAATCTTGGAAACCTTACCCCTGAAACTGCAAGCATCTTATTGCCCCATTCATTTATACTGGCCATTATGTCCTTGAGTCTCATCTCTTGGAAAGTTGGCTGCCATTGACATCTTATTCTGACAGGAAGAAACTGGTTTTGCAAACTTTTGCAGGCAAAACTGTTCAAGTGGTTTTTTGCTCCTTATTTCTTCAGCATTCCCTCCCACAAATCATGTTAGTACAGCAAACACAGGGATGTGATTTATACCTTTTAATATTTTTTTTTAATGTTCTCTTAAATTAAATCTAAGCTGATGACAAGGGGCAAACATCTTCTCTGGAGAATCTGAATTAGGGTCATTTCCATTATGGAACCTGAAATGAAAATTGGATTCATATCACAAGACACAATCATGTTCAGAGGCTGTTCTGAACCCAGCTTTATGATTGAGTAGGAAGCAATAGCAAAGTGGTTTGAAAATAATTTCCTTTTTAAGCTGGTTTTTTGAAGAGTTTTTCCTCCTCCTCTGTTCCCGTTGAAACTTTGGTCTCAACCTGCCCCTACACTCGCTGCAGTTTGGAGAGTGTGTGTGTGGGTTGTTTGTCTCCATTTCCAAATCCATCCAAGGAGAGAAACCCAGGCAGTGCAATTGTGCAGGTGTGTGAGAAAAGCATTCAAATGAAATGCTCCTGTCTAAGACTTACAAGCTGGAAGTTGGAGGCACTCAGGAGGCAGGTGGGTTTTGGCTCAGAAGACTACCTGTCATGGCCTGGACTGTTAAATAATGGCTGCTATAGAGTATTTGTAAGAGAAATCTGGATAGGGAAATTGGTGAGAACACTACTTGCTATACTTATTTGTCACCAAATGCAGACATTTCCCCCTTGGGTACCTCAGCTGGTGGAAAAGAAACTTGTAAAATTGTTTGGGGAAGCCATATAGTAATTTACCTGAGTGTATCACTGTTGCTTTTAGAAACACTTTTCCCAGGCGGCATTCTCTGCCCAGGAATCATTCACATCTATCAGGGGTATTTTCCCCTCTGTACAGCAGAAACATTTTACTGTAGTGTTGTTGTGGAAAAAACGGTTTTGTTTCACAAAAGAACAAGGAAAGGAAAATGACACTAGACCAATCCCAAGTGCGTTCCAACCTTAGCTTGGAGACTATGACAGAAGTTTGCTGTGGACTGTAGGGCTCCATCCCATTTGTAATTAGTGGGTCTGACAAAAGAGAAGAACAAGGACACTCTTTTTTTCCCCTTTTCCTTTTGTATGTTGCCAATAGTGGGTTGCTGGGGTTTTTTTTTGTTGAAAGGCTTTATTTATTGAGACTAACTCCTCTTTTCTGTAGCATTTCCAGTTCAGTCCAGGTTCTGCATTCAGGTGCCTGTGTTCTCTCTGAAAGGAGAGCAGCAGGGGCCGTGGCTGATGTGTGTTCACAGCCCGGGGTTCCTCTGCACAGGGCTGGGGAGCAGCGAAACGCTGCCCGTGTCAGCAGTTGGGAGCACAAGTTGGGAAAAAAAACATAGTGTTTACAGGACCAGTAGTTTTTCATATTCTGGTTTCTGAACTCCTAGAATCATGTATGAAATTCAAGTCTAATTACTAAATAATAGTAATACATTGGTGACAGAGGAAAGCTTGAAGTAAGCCTTCATATTTTCTATATTCCTAATTCTGAGAAGAATCCAACTGCACCTTAAATTGGAACACTCGTGGCAGCTGACCCACGAAAACTGCTACAGAGCACGCAGCAGGTGACAGGAAAAATAGTAAAGAAACATCTGAACGCACAGAGTAGTCTCTTTGTAATTCTTTCAGGCCTGGAGAATGACCCAGAAATCTATTTTTTGGTGACTTCTGTTGTTTTGTTTTTAAATTACTCACTTTTAATTTGTTTCAAGGAGTGTTTTAAAGAGTCAGGTCTGCTCTTGGCCCATCTGATGTCAGTGAGGATTTTGCTCAGCTGGAAAGGGGTGTTCTTGGAAGTCACTTCCTTCAGCATGATATTTGTATCTTTTATGCAAGGCTGAAGAAGTGAAGAAATTGGAAAAACTTCTTTTATGAAGGAGTTTTCTACTTTTTTGATCCACCCAAGGCAGTTTGCCTCCTATCAGGTTCTGGAGGCAGATTCACTCATCCCTAAAGAGATATAAACAGGAGGATAGCTGAATTATAGTAAAATTTCAGTTGAAAATGGTCTTACTAACACTGCACTGAAGTATAAATCTTCAATTAAAAGGAAAAATAATGAAGGTTTTATTGAACAAAAGAGCACCAGCAGTGAATATTACTGAAGCCCGAGGACAAGCGTAACTCTTGTACCAACAATAATGCAGATTTTGTGCATATATTATGGGTGATATTCTCTTTTCAGTGCACATGCATTAGCATTAATGGGCAAGAAGAAGATGATAGATCCATTTGCGCCACTGCTCAGTATCGGCAACAAAATTCATTACGTTCACACACTCTGTGACTCTGTTGATTCCTTCTGAAATAAATCCAAATAGTCAACATTCAAGGACGTTAGAAAATAAATTATTTTCCATTTCTAGAATGTCCACAAAAAGATCAAAATTATTTCATTTGGTAGTATAATTTACTCAAGATAAAGTTTGCAGTTTATTTTGTTCTAATTCTGTTGATTGTGGGAAGGGTTTGCTGCAAAGTCTGTGCTGCAAATAGTGGTTGGTAGTGATTGATCGTGTCATATTGTTTCTTCTCTCCATTTACTTATTGAATGCAAGTAAGAGGAATGATTTTATGACTTGATGCTCTTCTGAGTGAGGCATCTGGTAGAAAGTGGCTTTGAGGAATCCCTTCTCTTCTCTACAGCCAGCACAACAGAACTTCAGTCTGTCCAAAACCTCTCTAAGGTATTGCCTGGGCACCTCTGCAGTTTTGTCTGACCTTCATAGTGAAAAATAACTTCATTTGCTGACTCCTCCATGTGAAAGACAGGTCTTTGTTAGTGTCTGTAAATGCTGAGATCATTTCCTTGTGTTTTTGTGGGAGATATGATGTCAGATTTTAGTGCTGCACTTCTGTGTGCAGTAACTTCTGTTTCTCTGATTGTGAGAATGGAACTCACTTCCAGTAATCCTCTAAAGGTCTGTTGGGCCCCTGTGCTGCCCCAGGTTGGACTGGAAACTAAAATTCTTAATAATTATGAAGGAAGAATAGATTCTTTGTGTTTAACTACTTGCAAAAATGTTAAGAGGTTAATAGGCAGAATAGAAGACTATAATTACGAAGTAAAATTTTGACTTGACTGAAGCATGAGTTAACTAGAAAATTAACTAAAGCCATAATACTAATAATTATATACAATGACGTTGTTTAAAATCTACAAGATAATGAATTTAAAATGCTTGGTGTTGAGCAAATACCCTGCAGTAACATTGCTAATGACATTGGTCATGGCTGCACTCTGTCTGTGTAGCTGCAGTGCGATATAGAATCCCAGAATGGTTGTGGTTGGGAGGGACATTAAAGAACATCCAGTTCATCCCATGGTGTGGTTGGGACCCGGGCAGGGCAGCCAAGGCGAAGTAGGTTGTCCCTGCAGAATGGGTCTCTGCAGGGGCTCTCCATGAGAGCAGGGGAGGTTTCAGGAGAGATGAAGTGACTGGTACTTCAGGTCTGGTGGCTTGTTGCTGCCAGTGCTGCTGTAGAGGTGTGGAGATCGTGGAGATGACTTCTGTGTGTCCAGGTGTTGCTACAAACCCTCGTCTTACAGTACTCAGTGGTCGAGCATTCTCGCAAAGGAGCTTTCCTGAAATGATTGTGGAGTTGAAAGGGTCGGTCCGTGCTTCGTTTTCATCTCCAGGCTCCCCTTGGGTGCCTACCCCTCCAGGGGTCCCCGTTGTTTGGTAAAACACTCAGACCAAAGGAATCGGTGCGTGTTTACAAACCCCACCTTCAGGGAACAAGGTTTTGATGGGTGCCAGGGCTCAGATTTGCCTTTTTGTCTGCTGGAACCAGGACGTGCTGCCATCACCTGGGAGCGTTCCTTAAAGTGTTTGGTCTTAGGGAGCAGTGCGGGTCAACGTGCACTGATTGGGAAGGTTTTCATTACTAGAATAAGAATTTTTTGAAGTTGCTTCTGGAAATACAATACATATTCATGGTTTTCACAAGGTAAGAGATTATTTGCCAGAAAAGCTAGAAGTCAGATAACCAGTGCTATAGATTTTCTTGTTAATGCCATGTTATGATGCTTTTCCTTGGGAGGCTGGGGAGATGTATCTTGACACCAAATGTCTCTGCTCAGTTACAACTTTTAAATACAAGATACCATCTTAACCGTGCTGGGAACCTGAGTGTTACTTTTTAAGCAATATGTTAAGATTATTTAAAACAACACTATTCAACTTTTCAAAATATTTGTGTGATGCTGTTACTGAAGGGGAAAAAAAAAGTGAATGTTGTCATTTTAAACACAGAAAATGTATTAGAAAGACATAACATAATACAATCCTCTGTTGTCATAAGAATTAAGAGCACGAGTGATTAGATTAATTTAGATCACTCTTATGGGAGTAAGCCCCGATGTTTTGAAAATTCAAGAACTAGATTAGAAACACCATATGGTGCATATGTAGATGTGATACAAAAAAGAGCAGCATGAGATACTGGATGAGGGATTGTCTCAATATTGGATGAGATCCTCTATAGGAATAGAGCACTCCAAAGGTGCTGTGGTTCACTGGGGACTCAAACTGATGTCTAGATATCCTTGGAGCTAGAGCTGAAATAGCCCCTGAATTCACTGGCTCTTTCCTCTCCAAATAAGCTTTTCAGCACGACTAGCAATGAATACGGGGGTGGGAAGGAAGTATATTTTTCTCTGTTTATTTCCTTCTTTTCATCGACTATCCAGGATCAGGAACACCAATGAATTACTTTTTTCTGTTCTAGCCTGTTTTTGGCTTTTCCACAGATGGTGGGAGCCATTTCTATTTTTCTTGGATGCTGTTCTCTGCTCATCATCTATCCGTGTTGTCCTGCAATGTATGGAAGGCATTCGGCGCTGATCCCCAAGTCAATGTGCCATCCACAGGGAAAAGTTAAAAGGGTTAATTGAGACAGGTTTTTTTATCTCCTTCAGAAAGTGGCTTCACTCACCTCTCTGCACAGATCACCTTCTACCAACTGTGCTTGACGTTACTTTTTCTCGTGTAGAATGCAAATTTCATTCATTCAAAGAAAATCTTTTCTGCCTCTGCTTTGAGTAATGATTTCTTTCTTTAAATGCAGGGAAGTCAGCAGTGTCATGCAGTTTATGGAAATACAATTGCTTGGTGTTTGTTTATTTCATTTCTTGCCAAGCCTGTGGCAGTAACACAAAGCTGTTTAATTAGGTGACATTCTTGATCAGCCAAGAGGCAAAGTTCAACCCATTTATATCTAGTATAATATTTTAAAGAGCTTTAAAAAAAAGTAATTATTTGTTTGTAAAGTTAAAAATAAATAGTGCCTCCTGTGAATAGCATAGGCCAAGATACAAATGCTGTGAAGCAGAAATGTTTGCTAGTGAAAGGAATGCTCAGCTTTAATAAAATATCAGAATAGCTTATTTCCATTTCGCTACATGGCTGAGGGACAGGTATCTTCACTTAAAAACTGGTACAATAGCATATTTTCCCCTATGATTGGACCAAATCCAAACTCCCTGTATCTGTGGTCCTTGGTCCGTTAGCTTAATCTTGGTGGATATATGAACATTTTCTTTAATACTGCTGAAAAAAGTGCCATGAAGACTATTTGGTGTCTAGAATAGAGTGGAAGTAACTGTGTAAGAGAACGTCAGTCAGCTGGGGCACGGGTCATCACCATTTCCAACCTGCAGTCCGTAAATTAACTCGTGAAGAGGCAAGAGTGTACCCTAGGTGATCTTGACCTCCATTATTTTAATAATTAATTTTTAGCCGTGCATGGCAAAGGTCTAGATGTTCATCTCAGTATCATTTATCTTACTAATATAATATCATCCAAATAGAAACAGCACTACTGTCAGTTATTAATGTAAAAATGTGCAGGAGAATCCAAATTTTTGCATAACTTACCAAAGAGCTGTAACAGAGTGGAATTTCAAAAGCTGTGCTTGCGGTTGCCAGCAACAGGATATTCCTGACTCAGAGGAAGGGTCAGAGCTGCGTTGCCCGATGCTGAGTACCAGTGGCTGTGGGTACCGGGGAGGCGCGTTGTGTGTCTGCTCTTCCTGGGTGTCAACGAATCCAGCAAATCCCCCAATTCCTTCATTGCTGAAACAACTGTTGCACCAGACGCTCCAGATATGCATAATTTTTATCTGGTCTCTGCATAATGAAAGCTGCATTGAATCTGTTCCAGATACAGAATTCTGTTTCTTGGGTTTTTCACAGGAACAAAAAGGCACCAAATCTCCTATTCAGTAGAATTTCTTTATAAATATGAAAATGTCTCTTTCTTGTGCACAATTACATAATGCTCCTGAGGCTAATTCAAGTCCAAAGAATAATAAAGCCAGTTCTAAGAATGACTTTCAGAGTACTTCTTTAAAAAATAGCTCCTGTTCTGAAAAGGAAACAAATTAAATAGTATCTTTTGGAGAAAAGTGTGTAGGCATATGTGAAGTTTAATAGAAAACCAGGTACAGCTCAACACATTTGCATTGCAAGGAGAGATGAAATGTTACTAATTAATTAGTGGGATTTTGTGGGATCCCCATTGTCGGATGGGGGAGACTTCCGTGTTCCTCCTGCCATAAAACTGCTTGAGGCTGTTCCATTGTTGTTTGTCTCAGAGTGAACCTGCTCCTGTAGTTGTGGAAACACCTACACGTTCTGAAAATGTCAGTAATCCTTTTCCAGCATCCATGGTGTCCCATGAGTCAGCGTCTGAAACGCACAGAGAGAGACCGGCTGGTAAATGGATACAGGAATTAAGGGACGCTTTCCAGTTTTTTTTCCATATAAAGAACAATTTTAATCCACTGTGACACAGGGGCTTTTCATTTACTCATATTCAAACATCAGGTAACAGTTGCTTTCCCAAAATCAAGGCAATTGCTCTTTTGAGCAGTTACAGGAATTTCAGCGTGTAGCACTGGGGGTTTCCGATGGTGCCAGATGCTGATGGAGAGGCAAAAGTGGAGGGAGAACAGAAGATGTTGAGGGGGAGCAGGTTTTTTTTGGGGGGGGGGCAGTAATGCAGAGGGCAGTAGTACCGGACCATCGCTCAGGGGCGCTCCCACTCGTGGAATCTCTGTTCTCATAACCACAGTGGGTGGCTGGAAAACTGGTAACGTGCCCGTGGTTCTTCTCTGTCGTTTTGGAGAAGAAAGGCTGCAGCTGGAAGGGAGATTTTTCAGGATGCTTTATATCAGGGGCCTAAAATCCTCTCCTTTATAATTTTCCATAGCGATGTGGAAAGCAGTGGGGATTGGCACATTACAGATGCACTTTAAAACTTTACAGATTTGAAGTCAGTGGGTGTCTTTCTACACTTTGGGATCCATCTGTTACTATAGCAAATAAAGACTGGGGGAAATAACTTAGTGGTGTGCTTTTGGTTTATAAGGAAAGGCCTTGAAACGGTGTAGCTGCAGCTATGGAAATACTTGCAACAAAAAGAAATACAATGAAAGTCTAGCTTTTGAGCTACGTGATGGTGGGAATAGAAAAATGCCAAAACCCAAGAGTCTTTGGAGATAATATCTCAGGAGCTCTTAAAAGGAGAGACTGGACTGGAAGGGCAAATATAAAGAGAAAGTAGGAAGGCAGAGGTTAATTTAATCTATTTTTTTACACAAATGACAGATTTCTTTCTGTTTCAAATCCCCACTGGCAGAACCAGGGAGAGCTCCCTAAGTGGAGATGGCATGAAAAAACAAGTATTTCCAAAGGCAGTAAGTGGAAAAAATGTGAATATTCTGTACAATTTTAACAGTTTTATCAAGGTTTCTATTTCTTTCTTAGCAAAGATGTGTAATTTCCAAGTGATACAGGCCTCAGGCAAAGAATATTTAGCGTCAACAAATTATGCAGGATTCATACATTATATTTTTTGAATTTCCTGCCATTCAATACAAATATTTTTGTTACTATGGCAACCTTGATACGATCTGAAATGTATACAGTGTTAGATGCAAAGGGTCACATTCAGGGCTGATACCTCTCATGGGGTGAAAGCACCTTCCTCTGTGTTAAGATTGTTCCAAAGCAAAGGGACTGACCCGTGCAATAAAGTCAACCTACTGGCTTTTTTGTCACCTCTGTCACAGCTACATTTGGCTTGTAGCCAGGAGAAGAATTGATGTGTACCCGGGCCGATATTTGTTCCCCCAGATACAGTGTCCTGGCGATGTGGTAGTGATGAGAGTATCCTTAAAGCCATGAAGTTGCTCTGTGTGTCAGACCTATGGCATTTGGCTGCACATCCGCTCTGTCCTTCCATGGCTGGTCAAAATTGTTCAGATCTGCTTGAGCCAGTGGCAAGCCCAGGATCAGAATATGGGATTTACTCATATCCTGTCTCATACTCACCCAAGTCATCAGCCCCTTTCAGTATACCACAAGTGTTTAATTCCTGTGCGTCTATTTACTACTATTATCACATCGAAATAAGACAGGTAACATTTTCTGTTGTGAAGCAAGAACAAGGAAAGAGCATGGCTTCTTTCTAACCACCTGCTATACAGATAGCAAATGATTCATATTCCAAAATTGTTATTAGGGAAGGGAACATCATAACCTCCCTCAATTCTTATTAACTTATTTTACTTTCTTTAAAATGTATTTTGTTAAGCAAGCAAAACATAAAGACTTCACATACTCTGTGACTGATGACCTTTCTCATAGACTCTATGAACAGGAACAACTGAAGAATATTGGAGCAATTAAGAAGTTTCTGCACAGGCTATACACTTATCAAAATGCCTCGGACAGGCATTCAGCTGGATCATTGCCCCTTATGCCTTAACTACTGTCAAATCAACTCTAACAGCACCCAGGAAGACTATTTTAGGCACATCAGCAAAATGCCACTGTGAACTTTGAGCAGCAATTATAGCCATAAAATATATTGGCCTTGCAGTGATTTAAGACGAACTCCTCAATAGCATCTGTTCAAACACTAATATCTTACCACTTACTATTTTCCCTTGCCTTACAGGTATTAGCTGTTAAGTTACCATTCACATTATTCCAGACAAAACCCAGACTTTTTAAAGTGTAAAAGCTAAGCTAATCATAGTGACACAGAGCATTTGGGTGGAAAGTCTCCCTTTGAAATGCCAGTTACTAATGCAAGCAATTCAGTGGAATGGAGAGAAATTTAGGCCAGATGGCAGTGAAATGAATAAGTCTCTTGGATATTAATATCTGCTGTTCTGGAATTGTTTTTTTAACATCTCTTTTTTTAGGAAAAAAAGACTGGAAGAGACCTTCTTGGGCACTTAGTCGTGCTCTTTGCTATGGATGGCATTGTCATCTACAGTCTATTTCCTGAATTTACTGTACAGTTTTGATGCAGTGAAACTCTTATTGCTTCTGTTACGGGGGTTTTCTAAAAACTATTGGTTTTAATACTTATAAACCTTAAAATAGGCCTAACCTGAAAATGGCTCCCCAGCCATTCTCCGCCCAGTCTGGATTCGTGCTTGGGATTGCCTTGACCCACACGCAGGACCTTGCCCTTGTTCCTAAGATAAAGCATAGAGCGTTTTAAACATCTTTGTGTTTTGTACTCCTGAATTTTGTCCCTGAGCTCAAGGTGACATCTCGTGTATCAGGGTGACATGTGAATTCAGCCCCATAGCAGTTTGGGTAAGTCTGCGATGACCAACGCAGAACTTCCATGGTTTCATTCTGGATGTCTCTCTGGGTAAATCTGCCGTAGTGTGAGGATCCAAGCTGGGTCGATGGTATTTTTCCAAGTAGCTGTCCCTACAGGTATTCCGGCAGCAGAAAGCAGTCTGTCTATAACAGCCTAAACAAAAAAAGTTTGGGGATGTTTTTTTCTTTGTTTTGTGTTGGGTTGGTTTGGGTTTGCTGTTGGTTGGTTGGTTGTTTTGTTGTCGTTTGTTTGGGGGTTCTTTTATTTTTTTTGTAAAAATGATTTGTAGTGGACTGCCAAGGTAAGGTACCTTCCAGCTTTACTCAAATTCTTTTGTGCTGCCTTACTCTGTAAAAGGAGGTTTAAAGAGAAATGTTTCGGAGTACTTCAATCTGAAAAGAAAGCAGTGGTACGTATTATGTGTAAAAGGGTTTCCAAAAGTGAGGTGCTATCAAGTGGATACCAGTAATGTATTTTTAAATTTGTTGTTTGGGGTTTTTTTCTACCTTTTTTCCCCTTAAAACTCTCTTACTGTCCTTTTAAATAATTTTATGTTTCCTCCTATAACTACAGAAATTGATTCACTCTATTTGAGTGGTTTCTAAAGCGGGCAAAACGACCAATCCACTTTTCGTAAAGGGAAACCATTCCTTTTGGGCTTTAAATCCTCTTTTTCTCAAGCTAAAGTCTCACTGCAGTTTATGAAAGAATGTTCTCCGAATGTGGATGGAAGCCTGGACTGGCAGGAAAGAATAATAAACTCTGGGCTACAGAAAGCGCAGCCTAGAAAGGTCTTAGCTGGCAGGTTCTTAGAAGGTTGAGGAGGTAATCGTGAATCTCCTTGTTTCTCTGCCCATGTAGGAGAACTGCGATTAGGAAGCACGACAGTTTCTGTGAGAGAATGGTAAATGCTGAATTTGTCCTTGGGCTCACTGAAGTCCAGGGGCAGAGCAGCGAGGTGCAAACAGAACCAGCTATAGGCTGGGGGATGCTGCGGCTGCTCCCAGTATGCACATGGTAAATATACCATGATATTAGCGACCCTCTGCATTTCTGTGCAATCCACACATCCTCCCTGCTCTCAGATTCCTCTTGTGAACCATCTGTTCTTCCCTACAGGGCTACAACCACGGCTTTTCTTCGGCTGTTGATGACCCCTCAGTAATTCTGTTTAGGTTGAAGGTGAAACATCTTCATCTGCTAAATGAGAGAGCTTTCTTCCCACGAGAGACAGTCTGTTTCTTTGCTGAATGCATACAATATAAATCAAAGTATGTGCCATTATTAATAAATAAAGCATTGGGTAGGCTTTGTTTGGAAGTCTTGTTGAAAGTACTGATTACTCTCCAATAACTTGTGAAAAATGCATAATTGCCTGTAGGATATTGAAGCATGGAATAATTAGAGTGCAAGTTTGAGAAAGCAGAGTTGCAACTACAGAGCAACTGATTATTTTTTAGGGCAAAATATGTTTTTTTTCTTTTCCTGATTTATCTCTAAATATTCCACACTACAGTGCTTTAGAATACAACATGAATTATCGATTATTTTCTGTAGATACATTTCAAAACTGTGCTAGCACTAGTTATCTAAAATCAATGGTGTTTGATGCGCTTCAGGTTTCCAATATTGATATTTAGGATTTTAGGACAATTGTGGGCCAAGCAGTCAGAAAAGCAATTGACTGCTACTGAAAGGAAAATTTGCGTGGCAGTGCTAAACTCAGATGCAACATCCATTGTCTTATTAGAATTGAGCATCTCTCAATTCTCACCAGCTTTAATCCTTGCACAGAAAGTGTGATTGTGCTATAGCCGGTTACAAACAGGGAAGTTACTTCTTGTGGTTCCTTAGTCTGTTATTGGGAAAGACTGGAGCAAATGGGCTTCTCTGTTCATGAAACCTTTGGTGCCTGCTCGTGTGCTCCCTCCATTGCTCGAGAAGGGGAGAGCTGGTCCCTGGTATGCCCATCGCTTTGCTTCCTTCCATCGCCAGGTTGGTCTTGTGTAGGATCAATTGCTGGCCATGGTGGCAGGTACAGGAGAGAGAGTCTAATGTCTTTTCCATGTTCTTTTTAGTCCCATCTCTGTACTTCTCTGCAAGTGCCAAACATATGCGTACTCGGGGAGGTATGGACTGAAGGTAAGGGTTTCCAAAGGTGGTGTTAAAGCGATCTTTAAAATCTACGGTGAGAACTGCTGCCCAGGTTCCTCTGTGTTGTATCTGATTGATAATCCCTGTCCATCTTAATCTGTCACAATTTTATGAGTAAGTGCATTACCTGCCTGGGAAACAGACAGTGCAGTTGTAGGCAAAGAGACGATTTGGTACTTAACTCAGTGATGAGAAAGAAAACAGCACATAAATGCAGAGTAAGATTGTTTGCTGTTACAGCGTTAAGCTGGAAATACGTTGTGGTCTTAGACTTTAACAGAAATGTTTAATTAGGGACGTCTTTTGCACTACAATCTTAGTTTGATAGCCTGTAAGACTGACTTACAATATGTTGCACCCTTTTTTAGGTTTGCAAATTCTCAAACTACAAATCTTTCAGCAACATGCACTTGTTCTTCAAATCTCATCTCATGAGTGTTACAATTAGCAATTCAGAACTCTTTATATCTTAGTAGCCATGCATAAGAATTAATTCAAGCAAAATGTAATTTAGAATAATAATAATATGCTTTCCAAACGTTTCCTACATTAATCATGGTGAAGACAGTAGCTATAGTACCATGGCTGGATTTTACTGAAAATAAAGTAATTCAGTGTGCTACATGTTCTCTTGAGGGTGTTACTGTTTGTTTAAAAGAAGTAAAGGATGCGAGTATGAGACAGTAAGAGAACCTTCTGTTTTCTGTTGAGTGAACTCAATGCTTAGGAACATTTTGATACAAAAGCAATACAGGAGTGTTTATTTTAAGGAAAAGGTTCTGAACTTTGCTATTTGTCAATGGATATTTCTAAAATTTACGTATATATAAGAGTCAAAAAGAATAAAGCATGTGTACCGAGTTTTCCGCCAAAATAAATACTAGACCCAAGACAAATAGTTCTCCCAAGTTATTAACTGTGTGGTAAATAAACCCATCAGAGTTTGCTTACTGCTGTTTTCCCAAGGCATTCTGCTGACGCGAGGCTGAACGCACCCCCCACTTCCAATTAAATGTCACTGAGGAGCCAGCAAAAAGGTTTGACTCCAAAAAGGCACACAGGAGCCATAGGGCAGATTTTTTGGTAAAAGTGGCGTGATTTGGTTATAAATTCCCAACCCTGATTCTCACTGAATTAAACAAGGTTCCAGTACAGTGTATGCAGCCAGTCCCTAGGGTGGTGTAAGGCCCTTGGAGCACCTTTATAGCAGCAAACCCTCCCTGCCAAATGGGTACTTCTGTAGGAGAAAACTTTGCTCAGTGAGTTGCTTGAGATGAGGGTAACATTCATGGTGTGGTTGTCATGCACTAGATTCTCATAACCTAGAGGGATTCTAATTCAGTGCATCTTGATTTTTGCACTTTTCTGTCAGTTGGTCTGTCTGCTTCCCCCACGCAGCCCTGTGTGTTAACTGCCTTCATTCTCTTTTCCTGCTAGATAGTAGATGCTTTGGATCATCATTTAGTTCAGCCTGTCACTTATATTACTGCTGAGTTAAGTTAAACTTGTTATTCCAGGTCTATGATCAGCTCTTTCTCACAGTTGAATTGTAAATAAGTTAAATAAGTTGCTGTCAATAAATGAGATCCACAGTCCTTTGCTGGTGGATGTGTTTTGGTTGCAGGAAGTTGTGTGTGGCTGAAGAAAATTCAAAGCGATTGCAAATGCTGAAACTTGAGTCAGAATAGAGGGAAAAGACCTTGTCCTGGCCTCTCCTGGAAGAGCTCGGGAGCAGCTGGGAGCTGGTATCAGAGCTGGGGAGTCTCCCCATGGAGAGGAAGGGCTGAGGAGTTGTTCTGGCTTCTGGCTGCTTTGGCCAGGGAATGGGAGATGGTGAGGGGGAAGAGAAGAGCTTTGGGCAGGGCATTGGTGTGGTGAGGAGTATCCTGCTCCTGACTTTGAGGTGGGTGAGGTTTTAGCACAAGACGAGCTGGATAGAAGTATTTTCTCTTTCTAGTGGGTTGTGCAAGATCAGAAATGAATAGGCTGCATTTCTGTACTTTTTATATAAACTCTTTTGTAAAACTTGCAGATTTGGAACGGAGGCAAAAGATGAAGTTAACCTTATTTCCAGGTTAATAAAGCCTTCTGCCCAAGGTTTTGGTCCAGGCTCTTGAAATGCTAAAATTCCCCATATTTCTTATTGAGGAGCTGGAAAACCCTGTGTTTTCTTTCCCATTATATGCAGTGTTCATTAGAGCGAGGTAGGAGAAGGGTGTAGAAACTCCAGTGGCCTTTCTGGCACCTGGGTTACACAAAACAGAACTGCTAAAGCATTATCTCAGCTCTAAGTGTTAATTACTTGCTTTGCTCCATATTAGCACATTGAATGTGTAGGAGAAATATTTTTCCCATTAGCTGCTGTGTGTGTATGGTGGAGCCTGCCAAGTGTATCTTGTTGTGTAATGTGATTTTTTCCTTTTGTAGCCATATTTTATTTAAACTTATGCACCAGTTGTCTCCAGTGGAAATGTGAGTCTTGAACTGAACCTTTAATCCTTCCTTAACTTCAGTATGTGAAGAAGAGCTTTCACAAAATCCAACTGAAGGAATACTTTAGGGGTCAAGTGAAGTCTTCTAATTAATAGGAAAAGTATCTCTCAGTGTGGAAATTCCTGAAAGGTGTTTCAGGAGGATGCTGGGGCAATCCTGCTTCCTACTGAAATAGGAATGTACCATTGTTGGTCAGATACATACTTGTGTGACTGCAAGCATCTCATTATATAGATATTTATATAATCCTGAACAGTTGCTCTGTGCAAGGCCCCGCTTTGTTACTTAGCTATTGCCTAGTTTACACAGAGCTTTTATTTTCCTTCTGGTCACAATCAAAGCTGGATCTTTATTTGAAACTCTTTTTTGTAATCCTGCAATTCCCATCTATATGAAATATCTCTTAAGGCTCATGTGACATGAAACAGGCAATCGTAGATAGAAGAGAAAATGGGCAGACAGTAAAATGGCACCTAGAAGAAAAGTAATTTTCTGAGATTCCTAAATAAATTGCCCTCTAATTCACAAATAATGCAGTACATATTTAGGTTGTCATAAAGAATGATTACTGAATATAGAGCTTAGAATTCATAATAGAGCAAAAACATATATGGAATTGTTGAGAAAAAAATGATCTATAAAAATACAGAACTTCTAATATTTAACTGCTTTCCTTCATAAATCACTTGCTAATAAATGCAAAACAGTGGGGCATCAGAAGCAAAATAAATTCTTTAAGGAAAATAACTTTCAAAACCACTTTTGTCTATCATAAATTCTCCTGAAAATAGTGGGTATAATGTCTATGTTTTCCATATTAAAGGAAACCTCAGACTTTTTGCTTCTCTTGTGCTTTCTTCTGTTGTCAATCAGAAATAAGAATCAGCAAATTTGGGTAGATTGAAGATAAACTGTTGGTCTAATGTAGATGTACCTTAACTTAACAGTAAAAGCTTCAATAGATTCCTTAAATCTAAAGGCACCTACTGAGCCAGAGGTACTGCCCCAAGGATGAGCCAGAACAAGGGCTCTCGGATCTCGCTGGTACAGCTCTTCCAAAGTGAGGGATTCTGCATAGGCCAGAGAAGCCCTGGCCTGTGTACAGTTCCAGCTGCTGGCAGATGTTGTTTTAAAGCCCTGGTTCAATTCTGTTTTAAAGCAGCCTTGGAATTTGGCTTGTCTTGAAAACTGTTGTATTTGCACAGAAGAGACACGGAAACTTGGCAGCGTTTGAAGAGAACTTTTAAATTGAGCTTTGATCATTGTTTTACTGGCATTGAAGTTCATACGAGCTTCATTGGAAGCTGAACCACCTGGGCTTTCATCCACAAAATACAGCACACAAGGAGAGGAGATCGTGCTAATGTCAGGGTCAACTGGAAAATGCAGAGGAGCAGAGCCTGAGTGTTCAAACACAAAGTACTGAGGCAAAAATTCTACCTACATCATATCAAAATTGGTGTTTAAAATTAAGCTGTTCTCATATTTAAATATTTGGTTACCCACAAGGATATTTTCACACCTCAGAGTTGCTTGGTGGACAGTAATTATTTAGTAACCTTATCCCCAGGTTTGATAGGTGCACTTTGCTTACTAGTGACCAGAGTACTGTCTCCACCAGAGAAATCCATTCCCAGATATAGCTAGGACAGAAAGACTTTGAAAAGTCTCACTGGGATGTGAGGAACATGAAAAGATGAAGTAGTCTCTGCTGTGTTTTGATGAATCAGCTCATTTAGCAGCTGATGATTCTTGGCCCAGTGCTATCTTTTTTTGGTTTACTCCTGCTAGCCTACCCACGCTCTCAATGGTGGTTTTATTCAAATAAGCACTAGAGAACCGAGCCCTGCCAACCACCCCAGGTTACTCTTGACTCTCTGAGCTTGCTTCACCTAAGCATGTATTTGTTACCAGAGCATATTTTCCCTCTTTTTTTTTCATTTCAGTATCCTTCATGGGACCTTCTGTCCCTGATGTAGAGCTTGTGTGTTTTTGCCAGTGGGAAGCAGAAATTTTTGAAACTCTTTGTGCTCTGTCTTGTTACTGCTGCTCCAACAGCTTTTGTGGTGGTCAATATTACATGGGTGGAGTAACACAGGCGTTTTCCAGACCCCATCAAGTGCGCAAGGACACACCGAGGGAGAGGAAATAATGGCAGTGGCCATCTGTGTGCTTTGTTATTGTCGGTGAGGAGGCAGTCAGCCTGCTCACCATTGCGAGCCCGATACGCACCATGGCAACGGAGGGATGATTATAAGTAATGCAAGTCAAAGGATATCAGAGATGTATAGAAATGAAAGGAATTCCCCATTTCTGAACCCAAAAGCTAACTTCTAAATAGCTGTTAGTTGTCATATTTTCAGGACTCTAAATTCTTCATTTTCTCCCTGCCCATTCCATCTCTAGGGATAAAGCCAGGAAAAGAACCATCTGTGGAGGCTCAATACAGGCAGTAGTAGCAAAGTTCTGGAGAGGTAAGTGCCTTTGAACTCCTTATTAAATTCTTGAGATTGTAGTGGAGCTAAAGCTAAATATTAAGGCCAGAATAAAGACAGGGCTAGGAAAAGTGAAGGCTGCATGTCACAGAACAAGTGCAGTATTCAGCAAGATCCAGGTATATAAGCATAGGTCTGGCACATGCAGCATTGAATTAATCTTTATTTACTTTTGACTGGTTCTTATATTTCAGAAAAGTTTGGGATTAGAAACCAACTCTAGCCAGATGCAGTTTGTAGCTCCTGATACCCAATGGATCACTGTATTCAGAAATTTCCAGAAGGGTAAACTGAGAGTTGAGATAAATGTCTTCTGTACTCTTTAGTCTTGATTTCTGATTTAAACTGGCATCTGAAGCCCATGTGAAAGCTGGGGTTATAGCTAGGATTAGGAACAATCTCGCTAACAGCCGGAAGGGCTGCAACATGAGGAAGAGTCTGGAAAGTAAATTGAGACCTAGCACCAGAAATTTCAAATTACTTGATCTTATTTTTTGGGTTATAGTAGTGCCTAAAGCCGATAGTAGGAGTCAAGAATAGCGAGGACAACATCAAGTGAATGTTTACAGTGTTTGTCATATTCCAGAGAGGTTAGCTGAGCCTCGGTAACAATGGCTACAATTACTTATTCTTATGAGTGAGTTATAATAGGTTCTTAGAACTTCATGCCCCTATCGGAGTTCCTGAATATCTTGGAAAGTTCTGTTCTCATTTGGGGAAAAAAAATGTTTACAGTCTTGAGAGTTACCAGGTACAAATTCAACTGGCATTAGCCTTATTTTTCTTCAGGCAATTGCTGATTTTCAAGCTTGTATTTCTTACAAAAGGCCACTGGAGTTATGACCCGGTATGAGTTGTTTACTTAGTTTTTAAAATCATTGTCAAAGTTATATATCCAGAGGTTGCTGTTCCTCGTGTGCTCTTAGAGACAAATTTCAAGTCAAAAGTTTTGCACTTAGATTTTCACCCTCATCTTCAGGTTCCCAGTGCTATCCTATAGCCATTTGCAAATTAGCGCTGGCAAAAAGTAGGTTAAAAATTCTGTAACCCTGCCTCACGTTGAACGTGATGGTGAACATCAAACTTCCCACAGGAATATGTGCATGGAAGAGAGAGTGTGTGTGTGTCTGTCCCTCCTCTGTCTGCAGCTGCTGCAGAAACTCTTACCTGTTCCTGGATGTGGGGGCCCTTTCTATACATCATAGTCACACTGTCACCTAACGGGAGCTGGTTCATGTTCTGGGTATGCCTCGGTATATCTATCCTGAACTGAAATTCCAAAACGTTTTAAAAACATGATTCTGTTCTCACTTAGAAGCTTCCTCAGAGGCATGGTTTCTGTTCAGAACATATTTTCAAGGTAGACTTTTTAAGGAGTAGTAGAAGCTATAAAATTCAAATTACCTGGCTGTTGAGTACATGGCATCTTCATAAAGAACTGCTCCAGAGTTTTTGGGGGACCTTGTGGGATTCTGTTATAGTCATTAGGAGAAGGATGGTCCTTTTATGGTAATTTCATCCAAATCCTAAGATGTAGGTACCCCTACATCACAGATTGTTTGTATTGTATTTCTCGACAGTTTAATTGGCATAGTTTAAAATGATGGTATTACATGGATGTGACAACTTGAAATATTTAGTGTGAGAACTGATGCCCCATTGCACAAAAAGCATAATGTGATATTTCAATGTAAGGAGGCATCAAGAAGCTTAAATGGTGTCGGCCAGCTTGGCTTTTCTTTTCCAAAGGAGTGAGTTCCCACGGATTATTCCAAATGTTTTTGAGGTTTAGTATGAAATAGGTGTTTTCCATCAAAATACATGTTTTCAGGACAAAAAAAACAACTGTGGTAACTTCTGCTTCCTGGTAACTAGAATGAGCATTGGAGATGAAATTTCCTGAAGATGTAAAGGGCTAGTTTTAACAGGAAAAGCCTGTTCAAGAGTAAACAGTTTACAGATTGTAATGAAATGAATAATGTAATTCTTGTGGAAGATGGACTTTTTAGCTGCCTCTTCCACCAAAGGTAAAGAGAAACATTAAAAATACATTTGCTGCTGATAGGTTGAATTCATTTTAGCTGGCATAAATAGGACAGATGAGCTATTCAAATGTCTGATGAGTACTATATAATGAAATATTTATCACCTTCTCATGGTCACTGCATGAGAGGCCAATAATTTGTTTTCTCTCAGCACTGGTATTTTGTGGTGCTTATAATAAATTATACATTGCAAGCTTACATCCTTCACCCTTTTTCTATTTACCTATCTAGTCTGAGATCTCATTCATCAAAATGTAGCTGGATCTGGGACAAAAGTGAGGCTATAAATTCATGTATTCTAAAGAATCATGGAATTTATAATGCATGATGGTCTGGGGCAGCATGGATAGAGTGTAATGTACTGAGCAGGTGACCTTTAGAGCTGTAAAGTGGAAAGTAGAGCAAGATTTTGATAAAGGTATAAAGGTACATATAGATGGATGTTGGCCTCGGTCATGCTGTCTGTTGGTTTTGATTTAGGGTAACAACTCTGGACAGTCAAAGCTGTTTGGGGTCTTGCCTATTACTGAACTTAAGCCAATGCCATGGATTTAGTTCCTATTACAACTGTCGAGTTCCCTAAAGTGTTCCTCAATGTCAGAGACATAAATTAGCTTCTGTTTGCTTTGCATTAATGCAGGAAATATTGGGATGAAATGAAAAAAAGTATCCCCAAATGATAGTCTTTTACAGCATTTCGATATAAAGTCTTCAATGCAAAGGATGAGAGGTTGTATTTCAAAAAGTGCAAATGGTTCCAGGATTGCTTCATAATATGAAGAAAATTAGCACCCTTTAGATCTCAAACATATTTTTTCCTTGGCGTGGAGGGGAAATAAACCTCTTACTTTGCATTGCCAGACTTTAGCAAAGGTTCCCTGCTGATAATTCCCAAGAACTACTGCTAAAGACGTTAAGATCGAACTGTGCTCCTGTATGAGAAGGTGATGTCTTACACTGAGTTCTTATGTGTGAGAGAGTAGGATTTTTTTCCTTTATTTTTTGCTGTTTCCAATGAAAAGCCATTTGACGTCCATGTATAGATAAGACCACCCCTTGCCTCACTTATTGGGGAAATGGAATCAGTCAGAGCATTGAGGAGAATGACAAAGTTCATTATTCACTGCTCAAAAAGTCTTTAGAGATCTATCATTTCTGCAAACTCCGTAAGCCTGTAAATTAATTTCTCATGACAAAATCATTCAAAATGAACTGCCTAAAGGATTTTAAAATTACCTTCTACTTGGGTCATGCAGGGAAAATAAACCTAGAGCCTTTCTGGGTCAGTCCAATTGAAATATCATATACATTTTGACCATGCAGTCCCGTAAGGAGGGAGAATTTCTGGGGGTTGTGTTGCCCATTTCTAATTCACGTTTTGTTTAATGAGGAACTTAATCATTAAGATTCTCGTGCATATGGAGCATAGTGTTTCAGGTTAACAGATCAGATCCCTCTCTGAGGGATCAGTATTGCAGGTCTTGGAAAGCCATACTTATACTTTAAAAATCCCAGCGTTTTTAAAGGTGTAATAGGCTTTTGGTTTATGGATTCCAAGTTTTTTTTATAAGTTGACAGGGCCAATTTTTAGTTCCATAATTTCAAATGATCTTCTGAGCATATGCCAAGAAATCCGTGTGTGTTGGGTCTGGAAGCAGCTCTGCGTTTCTATCTCGCTCTTGTGACATCCGCAGAGATTCCAAACGTTACAGAGCCTTCATAGCTCCAGCAAATGCCCCAAGTTGGCAGTTAGTTGCCTGGATGGATGATACCTGCGAAGTCAGAAGACTTTGAAATATTAACCATATTGTTAAAGTAGACCCATAAAGATCAGTAATTTCTGAAATCTGATTTTAAGAGGGTATGTTATACTGATATTAAAACCAATTTTACTTGATGCATTATTTTCCCTTTTCCAGGGAAAGAATGCTTTTGGGTTTGCAATACCTCATCTACTGGTGTCATCTTCAGCTTATTATTTGTCCATCATAACCCTGGAGTCCCACTGGTATAATTTGCCCTTACGTAGCTATGTGATTTTTGTTGTTGTTGTTGGAATTAGTCCCAGCATTTCCACTGAGCAAAGTTTGCCTCCTTTCTTGAAAGTACTGTCATAAACATAGTATACCAAGAAATTTTCTTTATAAATATATGGGAAGATTTTGTTAATGCTGATTCCATAGTGTAGTGTAGTGACAGTTCCATTAAGACCTTTAGAAGTAAATCTATTCTCAGGAAGAGAACAAAGTGTAGAAGGTGGTAGTCCTGTGTCAGGATCCCTGTGTACTGAGCGCCGTGTAAAGACCGAGAAATCATGTGTGTTTGCATATTGTCTTAATACATAATTTAGAACTCCTTAGTAACTTTTTAAGAAGTTAGAGGAATGATTTGTTGCAAATAAATTATCTAGTAAAATAGCCTTTTTCCTTTAATTGCTTTTTTTGTATATACACATGCAGATAAATACGTATAGGCAGAACTGCTAAATGTGTTGGCTATTTCTGTGTAGGCAAATGATGCTGTCTGCTGGTTTTAGAACAACTTTGTTTGCAGTTCGTGGAAGGATGGGATTAAATACAAAAGAAAAGGAGCTCCCCTGCCACTGACTTTCAACACTGACTTGCTCATGACACATTCAAATGCTTTCCCTTTTTCCACCCTACTGTCGCTTCTGTAATCAATGACTTAAAGCTTCTGCCTGCATTACAGGGTTGGGGGGGGGTGGTTGTGGGGTTTTTTTTCAGGTTAATAATAAATTATGAATAATGGATAATTATTGCTTGGTAGGGAAAATTTATGGGATTAATGATGCAAATTTTTGGACTTCATGAAGGAAGTCAAAGTAAAGTTGGCCTCATCTGAAAGAGTAGGGGTTTTTGGTACAACAATGTGCTCAGGTGTAATTTTTGCAATTATGCGACTGTAAGTGGAGTGATAGTTTGATTAATATTAGTAAACTCTACAAATGAAAACCATTTAATCATATCCTAGAATAACAGTTTAGTTCTCAAACTTCAGTCTTTTACCACACTGCAGGAGGATGACATGAGAATACATACTTTTGATCTTCTAAATGACTGGGGTTTTCCTTAGTCTAGATAACAGAACTTATTTGCATAAAATACATCTTTGTCATAGTCAGGACATCAAAAGGTATAATAATGCTTCCCAGAAACAAAATGAGAACTAAAGCATTCTCTTAACCCATTTTAAAACCTGACAAAAGGTAAGAGAATAGATACTGGAACTTGACAAATAATACCAGATGTCTGTGTACTGAAAGGTAGCTCTCTGCAGTACAGGCCTTTACCTCTGCAGTGATTACAGAAAGAGACAAACCTGGTAAGATTACATGTTAAATTATTTTCTAGGAAAAGTTCTGTTAAAAATCAAGGGGAATATTTCTAAGACTTTTTAAAACTTGTGTATATAAAAAGTATTTTAGCCTCTCACTCAAATTTTGACATCAGGTTCTTTATCTACATACACGTGCATTCATTTCTTGTTAGTCCAGGCTACTTGAAATATATATTTTGCTATAAAATTGTACTGTCGCTTTCTGACTTTTTTAGGAGCAGATTTGCTGGGAGAGCAAATATAAGGGAATTCCCATCTGCAGTTAGAATTCCTCTGTGCAGCTGATGTTTTGATTTATTTGAGTGACAACCAGCTTGTGATCTCCCTTACTAAAACGATCTCTTCAGGATTACACAGTCCTGACAGGCTTGGGTGAGAAATTGCCACAGTGCTCACTCTGCTGCATAAACACCTGCCCAGACTGGTCTTTAAATTTGTATTCAGAGCATCGCTGCTCTCTCAGGAAGGGCAATGGCTCTCCCTAAATACAGCGTGGTAGGCTTTCCTTTTTTACGTAGGGTGCAGTGATGGAAGAGCCCTGGAGTCTGTTGTGCAGTTGTGCTGATAAATTATTGAATGGTGGAGAGCAGCTACTTCAGCTTTCTTATTCACTCCAGCTGAAATACCAAACTGGGTGAATTTGTATGTGAGGCCCTGTAAATGGAACTCCTTGTCTTATGTACCTGCCCTGTTTCCTGGTGCTTGTCACTGAACTCTGGACTCTGCTCTCCTGCAGATATTCATGCTTGTTTCTGCTGGTACAGAAGCGCCAGTATCTGTCTGTTCTGAAAATGCCCTTGGGGGTGCTGGGGATGAAGTTGTTAACGACTCGGCAAATGTGAAATTAGAGAGCATTGCTCTCTGCTAGAAACCTTAGAGGACGTGGTGATACTTTGATCAATAACGACTGAGCACAGATGGGGCAAAGACTCACAGAAGAGAGACTGTTTCTCAAAACTTATTTCTAATTAGACATATATTTTGCATATATAAGTAGGAAGGCTCCTTTGATAATTGACTTGCATATAGTTATACGGAGTGTGCCTTCTCCTGCTTTAAGAAGAAGAATGTACTGCCACAGTGAAGCATATTGAGAGATGCTCTTCTAAAATACAGTGTGGGCTGTCAGGTAATGAACTCAGTCTTTATTTGGGTAATACCAATGTTTAAATACAAGTCTCCACTATCTTAAGTGATTGTGAAGCTCCAAAAGAGTAACAGCAAGGCAAAATATTCACTCATGTCTGGAGAAAGCTGAAACTATCACTTTTCAGGGGCACATCAGAGAGAGTATAGTAAAACCTGAGACCATGGCTTTTTGCACGTCACCTATATGCTAGTTCAACATTTTTGTAGAAAAAGTGGGTTTAACAGAAAACAGTGTCCCTGATTTTTCTGAAAAGACTATTGTTACGGTAGAACTAATATTAAATTGTACTAGTTATAAATTATTTCTCCTGTTCTGCAGTTTAAAAAATTGCCAGACTGTTTTCAATCTTTTTTTTTTTTAATGTCCTTTGCTGGCAGGTGTATATGATGAATGATAAAATTTACTTTAGGATGAACCCATCTAGCCAGTCATTTCCAAGAACAGTTATTATCATGTTGTTTGTATTGAAAGCATATTAAAACTCAAATAGTTCAAAAGCATAAACAAGCACAAAGCAAAGCCTATTATGGGACTGTTTACCAACAGATTTATAATTACAAAATAAATTAAGCATGAAATGGAACACTTTTCATTTTCTGCCATAATAGTATGAAATATTTGATGTTTCTTTACAGATTATTCTGGAAGAGCTTTGAAAGTGAATAATTCTGAGTGTTGTCATGGTATTTTAGCAGAACCTAAACATATCTCCTTTAAAACTCCCATGTCCTTTTTCCTACAGTCAGAATGCCTAGGGAAGGGAGAAGGACTATTCCAGAATTCAGTCCTTGGATCAGAATAATTATAATGCATAAAATAATTAATTTCATAAGAAATACGGAATGCCAGTCTTTTCTCTTTCATAAATACCTTCATTGAAAAAACTGTAATACAAAATTATGGAATACCTTAAGCAGTGTAAGAGCGAGCGACGCACGCTGTGAATGTGCAGGCCACAGCAGAATGTCTCTGGTCCAAAGTACCTGCAGTTCTGATCAAGGAGTTCAGGTTATTCCCAGTTCATCTGTCTGTCGTAGGCAAAACTGTGTGTACAGAATAGATCACTGGAGATTCCTGTTGCATTCATCAGTGCTCGTAAGTGACAATTTTTAGTATGTATGAAAAATGTCAACAGATTTTGATGAAGGTTATGTTACTGAGTCTTTCCCCAGGAACTATGAACAGACGCCAAAGGTGCTGTACCTTGAGAAAATCAGTTTACAGAAGCCACACTTGGACATTGAAGCCTTGCACATGAGCCAGTCATTCCTAGTTGTCTCGTTTCTCAGCATCCTCATCAGCACCACACACTGCATTCCTTCCCTTCAACAGTTTTACTTTATTTTTGTCTTTTACGCCTTTGTGCTTGAAAAGGAGATTTAATAAACATCCTTTCCAAGGCTGATCCTTGGCAGTTGATCCTTAAGAATTTGTTTTGTAGGATGGGTTTTAAAAAAAACCTCACACCAGTAGTTTGAACCTTCTGTTGAAGGGAAAGTTTGACCTTTCCAGTCTCTCCGGCTACAGAACACCTTCAGCGAGCTGCCTCTTTAGCTCTAACAATTTCCCTGTCTTCATGGCTACTGTCTGTATTGTTCATCCTCGTAAACAGCAGATACCTTCATTAACACTTGTGCTGTGTAAAGAACTGCTGTAGACATTCAGCATCCACTCTCAATAGCTGGCTGCAGTCAGAACCTTGCTGAAGGCCAGATTCCCGTCTCCCCAAGCGGAGGATGATCTCTGCACCCCGTGTTCCGCGCACGGCTGGGAGCAGCAGGGTCATTTATGTAATTAATGCCTGAGCTCATCTCAAGAAATAGGCTGCAGGAAAGGTAAAGATCTCAGCATGAGTTTTGTATTTGTAAATAGCTTACCTATGTGCTGTAATCTAAAGAACTTCTTTCTCCTCATTTTTCAACAAACTTAGCACATATGTTTCTCTCAGAGGAAGTCTGGCTGCTTTCCCTGTTTCTGACATCTCCTGATTTTTCATTTTCCAACCCTCATTCCAATTCAGGAAGATAATGAATATTCAAGAATTCATCTCCTGCAAAATAGTAGGATTTTAAGAGCCTAAACTGAGGTTGTTTTTTTTCAACAGAGCCAAATTTGCCTTAAATGTCCCCAGATTCCTTAAAAAGGAATCTTTTCTCAAAGTTAGGCTGCACCACCTGAGGTCCTGCTCAGCCTTTACTCATTCTATCTTCTGGCAAACGCGTTGCTTGTTCAGTAGTACTTTTGCCTGTGTAGAAGTGTAAGCGTTTGCCTTCAGAACTGTTGGAATATTTCAAATAGAGGATTTCAAACAGTGATCAGAGATACCGGCATCCGCGAGCCCAGTGTGAGGTGTTGAAGCGACTGTCTCTGCTTGACAAAGGCTCCTGGTGGACATCCAGGGGATGCGTTCCTCTCCTCCTCCTCTGCTCTCCTCCAAACTCTCCTTGGCTACACAGAATTTCACACTAGCAAGGTTTGCTGCGGTGCTGCGTCTCCTGCCCTCACCAGTGCTGGGGTTTTGGTTCCTTGGGCTCTAGTGTTCACTCGTATCCATCTTTGATCTTTTTGGTTTTTTCCTGTTTTGTGCTTTGATTGCAGGATCCTTGACCTGGGAATCTCTGGGTTCCGCATTTGCACCTCTTTGCTCTGTAGCTCATTTTGGAGGTTCCTTTTCTCCCCCCTTTCCACACTGAGCAGCTTTTGTTAAGCACATTGATTATAGCTTTTCTGAGAACGGTTGTTCAACAAATCAGTCTAAATAAAAGCGGAGAGGCTGAAAGGGTGGATGGGTTTGTAGTCAGGTACTGAGGTAGGACTCAGGAAATTAAGTTCAGTTCCCAACCTCACCACTTGCTCTGTGTGTGTCCTTAAACAAAGTCATTTAATCTCTCCATGCCTCCTTATTTGTGAGGCAGAATTAATTGTTGTGCTGTTTTCCCCTTTACTATCTGCCTTTTCTATTTTTCCTATAAATGTTTAGGATGGAAATAACACGTATGTGCAGCATTTAACACAATATGTTCATGATAGTGGATAATGATTCAAGTAAAAAAGGAACTAATCACAATAATTTTATTATGCACTTTTGTGTATAGAATAAATATATGTAAATATAAATAATTTTACTGATACAATGTGATGGAGATTTTCTGATCTCCATGGTAGGGAGCACCATCTCTGCTGGATGAGGCAGGCTTTGGAAAGGCATTTGGAATTCCATACAGGTGTTTCCAGTGTCACATGAAGTTTATTCCCACCCTTTGATTTTAGGAATTTAATAAAAGATCTCTCCAATGCTTTGCATGGTTCAGCTCTGCCCAGGTCCCAGTGAGCATCCAGGCAGCTGGCTGGTCATGGACCTTTCTTTCTGCTTCCTGGGACAAGTAATGCATGTAGTTGGATGCAGAATTTTAACTCAAAAATAGAAGTATGAATCAATTAAGGAAGAGAAATTACAAAATGGGAATCTCAGACACCATGTAATTAAGCCCATGGAAAAGAGCTGTCTCTTAATCTGCAGCCGCATTAAAAAAAAAATAAATAATTGAACTGATTTCCTTCTCTCAGAGTACTTGTTGCTTTCTCATAAAGAGAAGCACACACACACTGTGCTACTCTGTGGCAGCTCATTCTCCAGGATGGTTTTTCGTAACTGTGGACTTACATGGTGTGTATGCAACTGGATTATTCCTTCAGTTTGTGTCTCCAGCAGGAACCTCACAGTCGTCTTCTAGCAGGGAGGTTGGGACTGGCTGCCTGAAGGTGGGGGAAACATAAAGGTCCTAAATTTCTCACTTAAAAGCTAAAGAACAACATGGAAGTAAAATAGTCGTACTGAAAAACACTTGATTGAGTCAGTTGCAAATGTTTTCAATAAACATTTATACCTTTAAATTATTTATTTCTTATTTTAGTACAGATGTATGCTTTTGGGGATAGAGTGTTGAGCTAAATCATTTTAAACCTGATTGCAAAGAGGGTAACTGAATGTTTCCTTAATGAATGCATGCATGGTGCTATTGCGATGATTATAGGCATGGCGTGACTGGAATTTAAGTTGCTACTCCTCCCCAGACTTGCATCCGCGACTTATTTCCTATTATATTCAAGGCACCTGGTTTTCCTGTTAAGAATGTGAAGTGTTAGCTGAAATCATAAAAGTAGCTGCATGAATATGTGAAAAGCAGCCACCTAGCATGATTTTAATAATTCTGTAGCATTTCTTAAATTCTCTGTTGAATCACTTCATGATATTGATGGCTTAATTTAAAGTGACAGAAATGAAGGAACATGACCTTTAATGTCATGACATGAATTGTCACAAAAAAGGAAAGATGAGCTTAATTCAGTCAAACGGCTTACAAGGAAGTCTTGGTAGATAATAAACTGAGATTTACCTTTTCCTGGGATTACACAGCTCAAGCTGCGAGTTGTCTTTTAGGTGAGACAAACTGACTGAATAGAAGATGAAAATATTGTTCTAATTCTGATGTTCATGTTACATTAGGGCGAATTATTACTAGTTTTTGAGAGGGGACGTGTAAAATGCAGTAGTGCAGAGCAGAGCTAGATACAGAGATCGCTATGGTGTTTTCCAGAACAGGATCCTGTGTTCCTAAATCCAGAAGCAATTCTTTTTCACAAAATGCTGTGTCCTTAGACTTAAACTTGCAGTCAGCTGCCTAGAGGCACTGGTTCCTCTCCGGTTGGTAGAATCCTTTTGTATTGATGCGTTTTCTCTGGCAGAACTACAGAAGAACCAGTGCTTTCAGCGATTGTCATTGATGACATCCAGTTGGTTTAGCAGCAAGACAAGTCTAATAAAGAGCAGATCTCTTTAAATGGTTCTGTTAGTGCACCCTGAGCATAAGCTGGTTCCCTCTCCAGACATTGCAGTAGGTATGCAATGAGAGGGATTGGGGCCAGAACCTGTGCTTCCTGCCATCTCCAATGGTTGCTGCTGGTGTGGCTGGGTCAGAGGAAGGTTTGGATGTCTCTATGGGACACAGTGGCTGGAACCAGTAGGGAAGGAATGGTTGGGGAGGCCACAGGGAGAGGTGCTTGGGCTGAGGGCAAACGGTGCTTCCCTTCTTCGTTACGCAGATCAAAACCAGTGTCACACCTCAAGAGTGTCTCAAACCGAATTACTTGGATGTGAGTGGTGTCTCGCTTCTGTAAGAAGAGATTCAAACAAGATTCTTGTGTCCAAGGTCTTTGTTATATTTAGTATAGTTTGTTTCAATTGAATACTTTGCTGGTGTTAAACATTAAGCTTGATGCTTTTTTTCTTTTAATGAAGGAAAAGTCAAGACATTTAAAACAATTTACATTTTCAAATCTAATTTACTTTCCAATAAAACTTCAATTTTTAACCAACACTGCTTCGAAAGTCAACCAAAGAAGTTTGGAACAGAACATGTATCCTTTTCCAGAAGAGATCATACAGCAGTATCATAAAAACTTGTTTTCAAAATAAGCATGTATTGATTCAACTTTAAAATGTTATCCCACTTGATCCTCTTTTTTGGCTCAGTTAAAAAGAGGCAGCTTTAGGACCCTGTTTGTACATAGTTCAGAGAACAATGGGGAAAGTTCTCAACTCACCATCACACCACCCTTTCATCTCTTCTGATACCTTATTGAATATTGGCTCGGGAGGTATAATCTGTGTCTTAGGGCTTGTCAAATCCCAGCATTTTAGGTTGTTTTCTAGATCTGAAACGTGGCACGTTCTGTGTTAACTAAAACATGAAATCACAGTGGATCAGTCGTAATGTCTCTTTCTTTGTTCAAGTATTTGATTTTTCATGATATTTACTCTTCTGGAGTTACCTAAGCGTCAAGGATTTCTGGAATTATTTGGTCAGCAGTCTGAATTAGTTTTTTGTCACAGTCTAGAAGGCCATTCTTTATTGTTAGGTTGTCTTTGGTTTAAGTAGAATGAG
This sequence comes from Nycticryphes semicollaris, assembly GCA_013400055.1. NCBI lineage: Eukaryota > Metazoa > Chordata > Aves > Charadriiformes > Rostratulidae > Nycticryphes > Nycticryphes semicollaris. The sequence goes on along the minus strand of VXBJ01002483.1, from coordinate 1,038,005 downwards.
AACTCCATGTTCCATGGTGTCAGTAAAGGTCACAAACACAGTACCAGGAGGTTCCCTCCGTGCACCGATGGGCAGCGTGGCCACTGCAAGAGAATTTATTAACCAGCACTTCCCCACAGTCGGTGTGGGTCAGAAGTGATGTCCGTTTCTATTTGGCAAACTGTGGACAGACCAGGACGTTAGTGGTGTAATCAAACCCGCAAATAAATACAATAGCAGTGTCACCCTTTATGAAAGCAGGAGTTATTTTAGTGCAGTTACTGGCAAAAAATGTATACACAGAGGACATCCTTTATCTGGAGCGAGAGAATGCGAAACATGGGCTGAAGTTTAATTTTCTGTGGATCCTTGTTTATGAAATAGTAGTATCTATTTTACCATACACTGTTCCCTAAAGAACAGTAACATGGGGAATACAGAAGCAGCCATCTAAGTAGAACTCTTTACTAATTACTAGTTTTCTTTTCATGGAAAAATCCATTAAGAATGAAATGTAAAATACCTTTATGGATGCACAGTTACTGAAAGAAAGTGCAAGTACAAAAATCCCCCAAATTCCTGAAAGTACTGGGTTTGAGCATACATGGTATTTATTTTTAGTGAGGAAAAGTAATTGTTTGGGGATTTTAAGAGAATATATAAATCACACATTGCAGGATATTAACAACAATTTTTTTAATAGATAAAATACTGAATAATAGAATTGTAAATTAAAATGGAAAACTACTTACTACATGAAAATAATAATAAAAAAGGGAAAAGATGGGGTGAGGCAAAGAGAAGTGTTTCTAAAATGACTATGTAAAGCTTCTGGATCACGGTCAAAGAGCCTGAACTCTGTTTGAAAGTATTTTTGGTGCAGTAAGTGTGACTCCTGTGCCTACCATGGCTTCAAAGGGCTCTGTTGACTGAAAATAAGAAGCACTAGAATAGCTGGTGCGTAGTGTCAGTTCTGCAGTGGCTTCAAAGAAGCTTTGGGGATGAGACAATTTCGTTCGTTTGGAACTTGGTTCACAGCGGGGTCTTTTGGAGAAGGTGTCCATTCTTCTTGCTTTGAGGTTACCAAGTCTACTCCCAACGGGCTCCTCAATAACACGCTGTCCTGTAGTTACCTGTAGCTTCACCAGCATTGTATAAGACATAGTGTAAAGACAAAATAAGACAAGAAAGCAGAGGAAAAGTTCTTTCTCTCCTTCAAGAAGAAACTTGTTTTTTCTGGTCTTGATTCTGTCATTTAATGAGAATTATTATAAAAGCCATGCAGTTCAAATGTTGTAAGGGACTTTGCCCACATAAGCATGGTTTTACCATTTCAGAAGCAGGGAAATAGCTAACTGTGACTACAAGAAGAATTTGCAAGAACAGGTTCGCATTTGTGAATCTACTTGTGTAACTGGGAAAGCCGATCCCTTTCAGTAATGCACATGCTATGTATTATATCTATACATATTCTGTATTACAGAATCAGAATTATTATATTTTTTTAAGGGAAAATACAGTTTTATTTGAAAAATTTGTTACCTACCATAGAAAATCACTCATTGTATAGGGCTACAGGTCTTGATCTACTCCCAGACTCAATTCATCCTTCAATAGAATTATCCCACAGCCCTTATTTCAGAATGATCCATCATTTTCTTAAGCAGGCTATTGCTTTTAGAAGAGTTTATCCTTATCAGATGGTGTTTTTTCTAATTATAGCAGCACACTGATGAGAAAAGTAAATTACCAACTGAAATACTGGCTAGTGTGTGTGTTGCTGGACCACGGCTGGATGCTGTTTGGATTTCTATATCATCTTTTTAAGAACAGTGCCAAGAGCTAATGACTGTGATTTGATCCCACATTAGCAGGGCTCTTGTTATTGAAAGGATTCATCATGCATAGAAATTATTTGTGCTTTAGCTAGAGGCCATATTCTGTGCTCTCAGTATTCGGCGTGGAACATGCGGTCTTCATTTCTACTCACTTACCCGTGAAACAAATGACAGAAGGGAAGGGACAAATGCGGTCTATTTGTCATTTTCCCTCTGCGCCTCCTCTCCCCACAGACCATGGGAAGAGTGGAAGGAATAAAGAACAATCCTACCAAATGCAAAACTAAGGGAAAACTGAGAAATATGAAGTGACCTTTTTGATTGCCTGTTTTTTAAACAGGCACACAAAAAACCTAAAAACAGCCCCCCAAACCCACAGCTTGACAATAGCAAACTTCAAGCTGTTTAACAGGGCACTTCTTTCTGCTGTGTATCTGTTATAACAAGGGAATTAGAGCTCTGCTTCCTGACAGTTGAAAAATCCTCACAAAGTTCCAATAACCTCGTAGTGTTTGAGGAGTGCAGTTTCCCAGGAGAGACCAACTCCCATGGGTACATCCCTTGCTGTCTCCCTGCAGTGAGAGGGAGGTCTCTCCCGGCAGAGGTGGTGAGTGAGAGCATTTCTGCTGCAGCTGGAGAAAGAGGTTGTGCCACAAAAAGGCCTCAGCCCACCACAGGCAGAGGTCCCCATCAGCTGAAGGGTACAACGGGCGAGTGAAAGGCAGAGATTGGTTGAAGCTGTAGTGAGTGACCTCGTAACCCCGAGTCTCCCTTTGGGAACCTGCAATAGAGATGGTGTGTTTTCTGTGCTTCCCAGGAATTATGAGAGATGAAATGTTAATGTTTATTGCCTCCAGAGGAGATTAAAAGGGTGTTTTAGTCCAACTTGCAGATCAGATTCATAAAGAAATATTGCACGTATATCAACAGACAGCTTACTTTAGTTTTAGCAATGTGGAATAAGCTGGAGCCAGCCTGAAACCCAGAACACTTAGATTTAAACATAACAAAGTTTCATTTAATTTAGGTAAATTTTGTTGAGATGTCAGCAAAGCTTCAGTACACTGAATGAAACGGCAGTTGAAGTAAATAAGGTTACTAAAGAATTGGCAGGTATTAAGTGTAGATGCAAAATCCTATTGCCTTATTAAGTTCCCTATAATTTCTGATACCCTTGCAGTTATACTTGGTGCTAACATTTGCTGCTGGAACCAAAACAAAATTTGGAAAAAATCCTTAGACCTTTGAAGGAGCTATCATTTTTCTCTTTATTTAAATTAACTCCCAACAGGGTAATGGAGACTATATGTTTTACAGTAACCCGTAACAGAATACATTCTTTTCTTGTGTAGGAATAGTTTTAAGTGTGGTAGCCTCTGGTAGTAATTGGTGATCTTTTAATGTTTATTTCTGAATGTCAGGAGAGTTTCTGTTTGAATTTAATTGGCAGGTGAGCTTATGTTTTAATTGAATCCAGTCATTCATGACTGGAAAATAAATGTCTTTGGGATAAAGCAAGATTGATCAGAAGTTAGGAGGTTTAGTGCATTGTGTATATCATGGATAAGGAAAATATACATTTATTTTATTTTATACTGTGACTCCAAGTGACTTGGTGACATTTTTCCCACTCTGATTTTCTCTCTAGTGTAATTACTTCTATACACTGAGTTTTGAAAATCTAAGCAAGCACATATTTGGGCTTATTACTCTTTCTTGCTTTCAGTAAGTGCACTTATTGCCAAGCAAGCTCTTGCTCAAATCTCCTAACGTGAATAATTGGTTCTATCCAACTGCATCTTGCTACTACTTTATCACCATTATTTTCTCCCCTTTGAAACGTTTAGGCTAGTGTTTTTCTCCAGAAGCCATACTTCTCTGGAGAGCTCTCTATTCCATTGCCACTCATTATATATTCTCTGGACCCTGCGACTTCTGGCGTGAGCCTCAAAACGGTACCTGAGAGATCCTTAACAGCAGTGGAGGGTGCTGAAAAGAAGTGTGTTTGAACATTGCTGTCTGGCACCCGCTGCAGACCAGGGGTGTTGTCTGTGCTCTCAGGTTTGTCCTCTGTGAGCAGGAGAGAAACTCCTTATAACTTCTCAGATCTCACAGTGCAGTAAGAAATGAGAGTTCTTGAGGAGTCGCTGCTGTTGTTTTCATGTTTTAGGTGCTTTGTACCTAAGAACTGTCATAAAAACATCCAGTCTCAAGCATTCTCAAGAGAAGCACAGATGCTTATGGAGAAGCTTGAATAACCCAGGAGACAACATTTCTTAAGCTGCGGTACAGCAGTGTGGATGCTCAGCTGTCCAATTCAAGCTGTCATTGTTTTTGTAGGTCCATTACAGCACTGGAGATTTTAAGGAAGGCTGTAAAGGGAAACAAGAAGTGCCTTTGCAGATGTTTGCTGTTCATTTTGTTTAGGTAAGCAGCACAGGAGAAAGCAGAAGGGTTTTTGAAAGTTTACTATTTGAATCACAAGGGATTTGTTGTAGTTTCTATGGGATTGGCAAAGTCTGCAAAGCAGCTGGGTCTTCTCACTCCCACCTACTTTTTGATGAAAAGTCATGTCTCTTTTTCATTCTAGTAAAAACCCACTTTATTTATGTACGTATACCAAAATATTTTTAGGATATTTAGTTTGTTATTAAGGTCTTTGGGTTTTATTTGCCTCCTGCTATTCAGGTACTGGGATTCCTTTCCTGCTACTTTATTCCTTCCATTTCCCTTTCCTTGGGTTTTCAATATTCCACTCGGTACCTTTGCAAGAACTGAAGAATGGCTGAAAATTTCAGCATCACAAAAGAAAAAGAAGATAAAAGAGAAATCTTGATATTGTTCACTTTATGTATATAATCTTTAAAAATATTAATTATGTATATAATATTTAAAATATTAATTAGGTATATAACTTTTAAAAAAGGGAGTATAGGGACATAAGGGAGGAAAAAATAAGAAATTTTGAGTTTTGGGGTTTTTGTGGAAAACTGTGTATTCTTTCAGCTGAGTTTATTTCCTTGATTATGTGTAGAGCTGAACTGCAGGATAAAGGAGTATTTCTAAGTTAGCATCCATGATTTCTTCAGGTTGGTGAACAGAAGTACTTGCTTGCCCCATTAAGCAAAGCCTCATGGAGTTTGCATTCATTCAGTTACTTGTTAAACGGGGACATATTTTGCTGGAGGGGCTTAAGAGTTTCCTTTTCTAGAGGAGCAAAAGGACGTTATCATCAGTAGGCTCTTTTTGCTCCTTGTGAAAAATGAAACATGCTGCACAGCAGGGAAGGAGAGGTACTGATGTTTAAAGGATAAATTCTATTTATGGAGACATTTTTCATGAGCCAAATCTGCAAGCATTAGCACACAAACTCATCCTGGGTATAGCCTAGGAATATTAACAGGGATGTAGAAGTACAGAGCCAGAAGCAGTGCCAGATATTGGTTAAAACACACCTATTTCTGTTGCAGCTTCCTGTCTTCTCATAAAAATTGTGATCAGAAATTGGAAGGCAGATGAGTGAATACTTCAGTATTGTCCTTCTCCTGTGCACAAAGATTGAGTCAGAGGTTGATTGTGGATCCAGTAAGGCAACGGGATAAAGAGATGCGGGGGAGGAAGAAAGAGGTAAGCAGGCACTGAGACACCACACCATCCCTAAAAGGCTACAACACACAACCCACCACCTCCTCTCCTGTCCGTTCTTTCAGACTATTTTACATACAGCTGTCCAGAACAGGGGTGTCTCAGACTGTGTTTTTTTATAGCTTTGGGTAGAAGGGGCTTTGATTTTTGGAAGGAATTTTAGGTGCTATTGTGTTAAATATAGTAAATACAGTTATTTTCCTGTTGATATTCTCCATTAGATGCTACTGCCGAATTTCAGGACATTCGAGAATAATGTCATGAGGCCTTTCACTGCAAAAAAGAAACATAAAATACATAAGTCAGAGAGGAGCAACCCAGCTACTACTCGACAGTTTGGCCTGGGCATCCTATGGAAATGCAGAACAAACAGAACTCTTCCCATGCTACTTTTACACGATGATGGCTAAGAATGTCCTGTAAATCATGACGTTCCAGATGTGAGGCTAGTTAGATAGTAAAGATAGCCAAATGAGAGCACACCTCCTCCCTGTGCAAAGCAGTGTCCGCCTGCAAGTCATTAAAATGTTTGTGATTTATAACCAGCTTATACAAACATTTATTGGGTCTTTCACAAAGAGTTATAATAGTGATGCCTGGAGCAGATTGACTTGTGTGAGACCACAAGGCTTACAAGACCACAAGCTGTTCTCCACTTCTGTGTTATAATTCTTTGGAGACAGTTTACTTAAAGTTCTTGAAGCCAATTATTGTGCTGCTGAACCACAGAAGGGAGAGAACAATAAATTCATATCCTGCCCCGTGATGGAATCTGGAAACCCTGAAAATATGATCACTCTAGGTTTAGTAACAGCTATAGTCCAATTAGATGGTCCAATCTTTAAAGAACTATATGTGTTAAATATTTTTATTTACACTTATAAATAAATTTTTATTTACACCTACACCTAAATTTTTATTTTTCCTCCCAGATCTACTGGGGGACAGATTCACGTTGTACCTATAGCTTTTAGGTAATGTGAAGGACTTTGGCTACAAGCAAGATGTGCATATAAATTAAAGCCTGACTAGACGGTGTCACAAATGTTCTCTACATTACAAATACTGGTTGATTATATCATACTTGACTTGAGATTATGTCCATGGTGCAGTGAGAGGTGCAGGGAGACCTGGACTAGCTTTTATCCAGTGGCAGCACGGATTTCAGGATGGACTGTCCTGGAGTGTCAGTGAGGGATCCTGAACACGAACTGAAAGCAGCAGCCCTCAGCGAGGTCTGGGCTGATGCAGTTTCATTCATTCTGGTACTCTATGTATATTAAAGATAATTCAGATATGACTGTCTGTGTGGCACTCTCCGCCTGTGTAGCAGCACACCATATCCTAAACAGAGTGGTAGCTTGTGGTATGGAGATAATGGTTATTATTCAGCATATCTCCTCTATAAAGATATGCAGGCAGTGTCTCTCCCCTTATGAGCTATTCATCTAATTCTTTCCTGAGGCTGTGAGTCATAGCACATCAGATTTGGGTTTAAAATTCAGAACCAACTGTGCTAATATCATATAGAGTCTTTCTGGCAAACACTGCAAATTCTCAGAACACACATCTGCAATTCTAAACATGTTAGAGACTTGGGTTACAGAGTTTAGTTTAGAACCAGGATGTCAATGTGCGCAAAAAAGTTACTGCATCAGAGAAACCATCAGCCCGTTCCTGAGATGATGGCCAGTTCTGCCTGAACATAGGCTAAAAGCCTTGATGCTTGCAGGTTCCTCTGCCTTTGCAGGTAACTATACTTTTCACTTACATTCCAGCATGACTCTCAAATTAAGCCTTCTCCCCCCCATCCTCGTCCTATCAGGGCTTCAGAAAGATTTTACATGAACCATTTTACTGTAAATAATCTCTATGGTAAAAACCAATCCTCATGGATTAGGACGTTTGCATTCTGCTCCAGAGCTGCTCACAGAAAAAAATCTAGGGAAGACACCCAAAGTTAACATTCCACTGAAGATTCCCTGTGAAAATTGCATATATTGAGCACACGTAAACCACCGTTAAACAGGAGGGAGGAGGTGGCCGTGTCTCACGGCTGGGTAGCAAGATTACAGCAGGCGTGTGGATATGAAAGGTTGTGGCAGCTTTACTGAACCTCTGCCCCTGAAATACCTATGGAGGTCTCTGAGTAGTGTCTCCTTTTCCTGGGCTGTCACTTTCTAAAAATAATTCAGTATTCATCAAGGGATGTGAAGGTGGGATCAATAATATTTGAGGGAAACCACCGGAAGTTTAGACAAAGTATTTTCACCGTGTTTGGTGCTGTTGCGGTAACAATTCAAAGTCTAAAACCAACAATTGAGAGTCAGGCCCCTAATAATCAGGAATTCAAATAAAGGTACACCATATTGTGAAAGGGAACCTCTTCCTGCCCTGGATCTGACATGAAGTCCACGACCTGACGCTGGAAGTGTTGAACAGTTTGGCTGATGGAACAGCCCTGGGTCCCCAGTGACCTGTGGCCTCTTGATGTCTGAAGCAGGTTAGAGTTATGGCAGATGTCATACGTGTCAAGCTTATGTATGTGCATATGTGCCTGCATGTTATATGGACAGTGTCTTTCAATTGGTGCTTTTTTTCAAGTTCCAATTTAAATGAGTGCCTTTCTCAAGTTCTAATTTTATTGATGCAGAGAAAAGGAAGATACACATGCTCTGTCATAACAACAGGATAACCATATGCCACTCAATCATTTGATTTGCGTTGTGAAAACAGCATCAGGGTTGTCTGAAAACTTTGTCAGTTTGGAATGCCGAAGCTAAGAGCAAAGTCATTCTTAGCACCCAGTGAAGTTCCTGAGCCTGGAGTATGTCATCAGTGACACTTCAGTTGAAGAATTTGTAAAATATGTGTATTTTTTCAAAGGGAGAAATTGTTTAAAAATATCTACAAAAAAGAAAGAAAGTTCTGAAGAAACTTTTAAATTTATATTTTGCCTTTTTTGAACACAAATTTGAAGAGAAGTGTGAGTGCTTTTCCTGAGAACTTTTATAGATGGGTAGTGGGGCTGTGTATTTAGAAACATGTATGTATATATGTTTATGGAAGAAGATGTGACACTGTAGCACATGTCCAAAGTAGCGTTTTTTATTTTGGGGTGGGGAGTGGGGTGGGGTGTCCAGATCCATTGGTGAATCTCTTGCTCTCTCGTGTCCAAACCAGCAGCATCCAGTCATTGTACAGGTGCCATCCAGTGACTGCGTGGTCCTTTATCCCTGTCTCTGGCTTCGAGATGCAATTAGTATCTGTTCAGCTGATGAAATGAGCAGCAGTTCTTTGTACTGAACTCCTTTACACCTCGTGCATCTCACAGATCCTGATTTCCTTCCTGGATTTCCCTCCTCCTGGCACCCCTGGTTCCCTCCTCTTTGCTCTGACAAGGGCTGTGGGCAGAGGTGCCAGGTGCGAGGGAGAAAGGATGGGCTTCTGGTCTCCTCTTAAAAGACTGTAATTGTTGGTTTGTCCCTTTATTCAACTTTACAGCAAGCCTTAGGTTTTGTAATTGCACTTTCTGCTAATGAAGATCTGCCCCTAGTCTGTTCAAGCAGAATATTTAGCTTATGGTCTTGTTTACAGGAGCTGGAATCATTTAGCCAGATAAAAGTCCTTTGGAAACTGTGCTGTAGGGGATGCAGAAATATAGGTAAGTCTGTTAACTATATAATGAGAAAGGAAAGGGGGAGTGGGTACAACAGTTCCTTTTAGATGGAGCACTCACCTAGGAATCTGGAGACCTACATTTAAATCCCAGCTGTGTCTTTGCACCCCTCTGTAATGTTGGGTAGCTGCTTAATTTCTGTGTCTCTCAATTCTCTCTCAGTCAAATGGAGGTAATATGCAATTTATAGTGAGGCTCAGAGTAAATAAAGATTGAGAGATAGTCAGAAACAATGGGAGGAGGGGCCCACGGGGCCACAAAGAGACATATATAGTATCATTATGGATTTCTCCCTCACAGCCCAGCAAGGTGGCTCTTTACATGTATAATCCCCCTGGTAAAAATCATCCCAGTGAATTAGACGTTTGTGTGCTGTGCCGAGAAACGTTCCTTATGTGCGAAATCTCTACCTAAATAAGAATGCTCTGGAGACACTTAAGGTACAAATAAAAAATGGTTATGTCAACTGCTGTGTATCTTTTAAGTAAGAGAAATGTTGCTTTTTTACATTGCCTCAGTCTTTTTCCTGATATAACTGCCAAAAAGTCCTCTGATCACAACAGTGCTGTTGTATAGCTTGACCTGCTGTGCTGATCCTAAGTACTGCAATATATTTTAAGGTGGAATGATCTGTGAGCATTTCAAATTAGGTTATGTGCCTTAAGGTGGCAGTTGCTGCTCCCAGGCACAATTAGAGTAATGAAATGAAAGCTGATTTAATGGTTACAATAAAAGAAATAAAATAGTATGGTCTGGCCAGACCAGTTTTTATTCAAGTTTCTATTAAGAAAGAATGAAACTCATAAAAGTAATACTAGGCTGGAAATCATAATGTTTTTTCATATCATGATAAAGATTGGGTATGTTCTTGCTGAGATTTTTTTTAAAATACATTATCTTTATTAGTATTTATAATCAGCAGCAGAAATACATTTCAGAGTGTGTTCTCCCATAAGGCAACCGGCTTACACTTATCTGAGCTATATTTTGCCAATAAAGCGGTAATAATTAAATAGAGATACACACCTGAAAATATTTCAATGGGCTGTTTGTCTGTCCTGCCATCCTTGGTGTGTAGTGTGAGGGATTTATGGATGTGGGCCTGGGGAACAAGCACAGGCAGATGTGCTCCCAGTTTCTTCTCCCATGGGTATGGGATTATTTTTGTGTACCCCGGTAGAGGTGGAGCTACGTCCCTGTGCCCACCCTCTGCCATGTACCCAGCCAAATGCTGAAGGCAGCAGAGCTCTACAAGCCTGGCCTAGTTGCCCTGTCTCCTGGTGACGTGCCCCATAGGAGTCCCAGTGTGCAGCAATAGCCTTGGAAATGGCTAATTGGGGAGGGAGTTGTGTAAGTGACGTGTGGATCCCATCCCCAGCACTACTCATGGGTTGGGTTGGGCTGCGGTTCGTCATTGTCCTGGGAACGTCTGGAGAGTTAGCAGGGGCAGAAAGTGCCTGGAACTTTATTTTTTAAGTCTTTCTGAACATCAGATGTCTTTAGGTAAAAGAAATACAGGAGGTCTTTTCATAGTCTGCAGCGTAGCCTGTACTTTCTAAAACCCGATAAACCTTTAGTTACGATATTGTTTGGGAAAATACACAGATAAATAGCACCTGATAAACATGCACCTATCTAAAAAGGCAGAAAGAGAATGCTGTACTTTTCATAGAAAACTTTATTTTCCCTTAAAAAGCAGAGTTTGTCACTTTTCTTTCAAGAACAGATAAAGTGACTGCGTAGCTTTGGGAATTAAAGGTATCCTCATAACTGTTACCGGTTTTGCTAGATAATAAAAAGCAGTCTAGTAGGCCCTGTGTTTACAGGAGGCTCCCAAACACTGCTCCTGGCATTCAGGTAGAGTTGGATGGAAATAAATAAACTAGGAGGGGGAGTTATTGAAAAATACAAATAGGATCTAGATGCTGTACTGTTGTGGAGTTCTAATAAGCTGTCATAAATGAGAAATTTATTTAGTGTAATGTCTAACCATCTTACTGACATTAGAGGGGAAAAATCCTACTGGTTTCCAAAATATGTGAATTCAGGGTTGGTTTTTTTTGTTCTATATATTTGTCTGTCTTGATAGCATCATCTTTCTCATTGTGTATTTAGGCCCAGATATTGCACTAATAATGTACAGTCAGTCTGATGAATTAATCAGTCTTGACAGAGGACAGATAAGTAATGGTATATTCCATTAATACACTATGATTTCTGATCTGTTTCGCATTTGACTAGAATCATAACTAGCCATGAACAAACCTTAGTTTTCGAGGTAACAGAGAAAAAAAGTACAAGAACTGATGTGGTTCAAGGAGGGGACTGTCTCATGTGACAGAAACATCTCTTAATGTGGCAGATCTGCCCTAGAACCAGGTGACAGCACCAGAACTGTCCCCCTGAGAGTGGTCACCAGCGGCTCGCCTTTGGGTTTGAGAGCCAGCTCCAGCCACGCTGCTCAGCAGTCTGAAGTTCATGCAGATGAGCCCTTTTCTGATGTGTCACGTGCGAAACAATGTCTGTTAGAGTCAAGTGTTAATTAAAAATAGCATTTCTTACAGTGGCAGTGCTTGAAAGTACTATCGTTTGTAATGGCAACACGCTGTGGCCCAAATTTACCTGCTGTCTGCCTATTTTACACTCATCAAAATGACAATGAGGCATTTTAAGCAGCTCAAAACATGCCAGACAACTAACTATGGCTTCCTGGGCGGAACACCTTAGCCTTACGCAGATTAGTGAAGTCTGAGCTGCAAATTACAGCATTTCTTCTTAAACCTGCTCTGCTCACCGTTCTGGTGGTTTGTAGAGGAGCGATGGTGCATCTGGCAGAGCAGCACAGAGGGGCCACGCTGTGGCCCAGGCACCTGAACAAAGTTACCAAGGGTTTGTCGGGACAAAAAGGGGTAAGGAACAGGTTTATTGTGGAACCATCCAGCTGCACCACTGGCAGCCAGGCTGGTGGAAGTGTGAATCTGTGTATTCATCCATAGACACATTTAGACACCTGGCGTTTTAATATGTTGGAGAAGACTTTGAAGTATGTGGCATTTTTACCCTAAATTTTCTTTATTCTTACACACAGATAGAAATATATTTCTATTTTGCAAGTTCTTTAAGTAAGCATCCCTGCGATATGACTGTTCTTAGTAACCCACAAGTTAAGCATTGTGCAGAAAACATGTAATTTCACGTTTTGATTATTGGTGCAGCATCCTTTTCTCTGATATTGACCTATGTTAATGTCACCAACTCATTTCTATTCCGACTGTTGCCGCTGAAATCATACCCTGGATTGTGCGATTGTCTCCTCCTTCACTGAATCAAATATTAATCATTTTCCCTGTGTAAAGTCATTCCCCACTCTCCTGTCAGCTTCAGGGAAGCAGTAGTACCTTGACTTCTCTCCCCAGCCTGACAACCTCCCCTATAGACAACTTGCAGTATTTTGGTGCCTTTTGCCTGTTGCCCATGACACTGCATGACCCTCAGTGAAACAAACCCATTTTCTTCTGTAAAGCTCTCCCCCCAGGGGTGAGGCTGCCGCCGTGCTGAGCCCACGGGCTGAATGAATTGCTGACCGAAGCTGTGGCATGGTTTCCTTGAACTGTCCCTGGGTTGTTTGGCTGTTGTTTGACATCTTCTGTGAGAAACCTTTCCGGTCAAGGACTTTGATTTATTTTCTTTGCACAGTGTGTTAAGGCCATAGACCAGAAGTGAGACATTGTTTTTCCACAGTAGTGCAAATAATACTGTCTGAGGCTGGACTCTGAGCCATGCAGATTGAAACCTTTCACATCAGTGTACCGTATGGCCAGAAGTCAAACTCCATAAATAAACTAGTTTTACCTTGTGAAATGCATTCTAGTAGATAAAAGAACCCATTTTCTTGCAGCTGGCACACTTAAAAAAGAATAGTCGTGTCACTTCATGCCCAGATATTGCCCAATTAAGTGTGTGGTTTGAAATCCAGATGGACACTTGAACTTCAGCTCTGGCTTTGTTCAAGTCAAACAGTGTCATTCTGAATAACCCGGATAATAATTTATTTTTTTTTTTAACATCCCACTTTTGTGCCAATCAAGGATTAATTTTGGCAGTGTTCCACTGGGACAATCATTAAAAAGAAACCAAATGAATTTGTAATTATTTTATTCTGTGTAGTGTAATTTATTTAGCCCTGGTAGTTATGGAACTTGCAGTTACTGTTGTCTCAGCTCCAGTGAGTACAAGGGGAGTTTCTCCAGTCTCTTTGGTGAGTTTTGGACCAGGCCCTCAGCAGAGGACATGTGCTACTTGTGTCTGGTTTTGGCAACTAGGAGACGATCTGATTTAATTTCTGTCATCGGGAGGCGAGGTTTTGCAACTCATCCTCCTCTGTCTGCTTGCAAGCTTCTTCCTGAACTTTTGAACAACCGTTATTGAAAATGTGAGTCATGATAGCATATGAAATATTAAAAGCAGTTTAAGATTTAATCCCAATTTATAGTGCAGCTTTGTCTAATTTACTGCATATTACACAATTTCCTTTACAGATAACTTTTAGTGTGCTATATAAATAATAAATCAGCCTCTCATGATTCTCAATTGTTCTAATATGGTTTTATATTAAACTTACATTTGCCATCATTTAAATGTTGCTAGACCAATTTATTTTATTTTTTCTCTTTTACCTTTTCAGCCTGAAGATCGGTTCTTATTATAATGTTACAGGTTCTATCCAGAAAATTATAGGTGTCGAGCATTTCGGTTCTTTTTTTATCATTTCATTTAAAGCAGAATAGGAATAACATTAGTGTGCATAAATGACAAAGCAAACCCAGAAGTTCAGTAGGTTACACAAGTTCATCTCTAATCAGTGTGGGTAATTCTGGTGTCACTGTGCTCTGTATTCTGCTCATACAATTGACTGAGAGCATTAGATCCTCATCTCGCCAATACTTATGCAGGTCTTTTGTGCTGAGCATTATGTGTTTGCCCCTGCGGAGGTTACTTTGCCTTAGTTTCAAAATTTCAGCGTTTTATAACTGCCCAGCTTTCCGTTGAAAGTCAAATGTGTTTACCTAATTCAGGCATTTAAAAATTGGATGTGGTGGCTATGACCCGTGAGATACTAACAGCAATGTCTTTTTTTCTCTTATTTTCTCTGACCTTTGCCCCCCACGATGTGAAACGACTTTCTGATGTACCTGTGCTTTTGTTGGCAGCTGAAAGGAGTGCTCGCTGTTGAAAGCGAGAGTAGGAAAGCAAAGGGGGAGGTTGAGAAACAGAGAACTCCCCCCACCCCCAAAGGAGAAAAAAATAATGAAGGAATGAAGTATAAGTGTTAAAGAAGCATTATCTGGTGTGATAAAGCTGATGCAATCACTGGATCTCTGCCCCAATGAGAATGGCTTTATCTGTTGGCTGTCTTGCTCCTTCTCAATCTCCCCTAATTTTTATTTCCTATTCACCAAAAAGAATCAGATGTGCTGGGGGTAACATGGGGTGGGTTTAACTATAGCCTCAAGCCAACTGCCTTTGGTATTCGTCAGCAAACATGCAGCCTATTGATATTATTTCATGTTGTACAGGATAAGTGAGGCTTTCCTGGTGTTTAGGCTGTAACTGTTAACAGCAAGATTTCATTAAGTGGGGAGTGCCACAAGCTTCTTTCAATCACATAGAGGAATCTGTTTCTCAAGGCTATTTTATAAGGGGTGGGGAAAAGATTTATTTATTTATTTATATTCAATTCCTATGGGTTGATGGATGAGGAAGAAATTAGGAGTTATTTAACTAATCTTCATTTCCACATGATATGAACAAGGAGGCAAGTATCAGGGAAATAAGCGCATTAAAGAGAGTTTGGATCTTGAGAATTGTTTAATTGAAGATTAAAAAAAAAAAAAGTGTGTTTATGTCTTTAGGGCCAAAAAAAAAAAAATCTTTGAAAGTTGCATTTCTCCCAAATCAATTGAAAAAATTCTGACAACAGAAGAAAGAAGTAGTATATTATACAAAGAGGTTACAGCCTATGGGTGTCCCAGAGAACAAAACTTGAGACATAAAAGAAACCAACAAGAAATAATGATGTGTTTAAGGCCCAACATCTCAATATTGTTTATTTTCTATTCCCTTCCACTGAGCAGGTTGTTCTGACATTATGCACAAAAATGTTTTATTTAAAGCTCTCCTTCAACCGAAGTGTAAATTTGAAGGAGGGAAGATGTTAAATATTGAATACCGACTCTTCTGGTAAACTAAGAAAATGAGTATCTATAAACTTTTACTCTGATCTTCAGACATTCATATGTTGAGCCTCCACCAGGAACGTGACCTGCTCAGAGTATCAAGGCCTTGTGCCTTTCTTCTGCCATGTTTCGGCCCAACATCCACAGAGAATTTGACAGGCAGAGCCCAAAGCCAGGCCAGTGGGGGGAGTCGGGGGAATTAAGATCCAGATTTTTGGGCAGGGGAAGGGGTCTGGCATCCTTGAGGTTCGTCTTAATTTTCAAAACTTATCCCTGAGACTTTTAAGTAAACGAACAGTGCATTTGAGTGTTTCAGAGTAACTGGCAGAATAAAAAGTCTCCACAAGTCTGTGACATTTTTTATTTTCTGGCAGTGGAAAATTACATAATTATTAGCAATTAGGTCATCATAACACTAGAAACCTTCTGCAGTCTGAATTTCACTTTCAGAAGAGTTAGTGTACAAAATCCAATGAGGATGTTATAGGCAGAAGTAAAAGAAGAAGAGATTTGTTTCAACTGAAAGCAAGAATTGCTGGGTTTAGCACTGGATTATTGATGATTTAACCGACAAACATAACTTTGAATTTGAGATTTTTAGTTCTTGTGGAATATTCTTCCTCTTTTTTTAATAGTTTAAGTACAAAAGGGACTGGCGTTGCTACAGCTGTTATCCTTGAAAGCAAAAAGATTTTTATAGCTGAATTAATAGCGATTTTGAGGACAGCTCTCTGCCAGGAACACACCCTTCCTTTTATAAAGAAGTTACTCTGTACCAGAGACTTCTACCTTTATTATTTAAATCATTGGCTAATACTACATAAAGGTTATTTATCTTTCTGTGAACTTTTGAAATATCTGTGGAATTGTCACGTTTCCTGTGGGTATTCCATGCTCAGCCCTTCAGGCTGTCTCTCCGAGGGTTCTGCATATTGATCGATAATTTCCATGTGCCGCAGTAGGAGCCGAGTGCAGCACCAGCACGGCTGAATTCTGCTCTTGTATCAGCACAAAGCGAGCGAGTGCTCATCACGCTCATTTGAAGTCAACTTAGTCTGGCAAACCTTAGTAGCAGGCCGCAGGATGAGCAGCCAGATTTCCTAGTAAAAGCAGGCTTAGGCTGTGCCTTCCTCGACAGACGGCAGGTCTGGTCTCTGCAGGAGGGGATCGCTGCTGTCTTGACCCAGGAGATACTTCAGGCTCAGGGTCGGGGCTGGCTGGAGAAGCGCTGCACTGGTCTGTAACCCCTCTGCGATGTAAGAAGAACCTGGGCATCAGATTCAGCATGTGTCAACAGAAATCAAACACATTTGTCAGAAAACTCTGCTTTTCCTGCCAGGGGGCTCAGTAAGTGTCGGTACGACGTGTGCGTGGTTCACGTGATACTGCGGTAACCAGGGGGTTGATCATTTGCAGATCTTACTGTGCTCTTGGTGTAACGCTTGGACCCATGTTTTTGGAATCTATAAATCTAGATCTTTAAATTTCTTTTACGAGATGTTGGCTTTTCTTTTGTAATTGCTTAGCATAGTCCCGCTGTTTAATTCCTATAAAAATTTTCTGGCTGAGTGGCGTTCTAGCCTGAGTGTGTGAAGCTGACCTGTTCTCTCTGCAGAACCAGCCTCAGAGCTACCAAAATATCTGTGGGACGTATCCAGCAACGGCGCTACATTTCTAAGATAACCATAGGAGGTGTTCAAGCCACATGAAACCTAGTGTGAACACACTTATAAAAGCTTTTAAGCAGCAGCCCACAGTGTGATTGCCTCTGATCGTTCTGAAAGAAACTTTGTTCAAGATTTTTCAAAGGCTGAACATTGATCGAATGCATTATTTGCGATGCAGAACAAGTGTGTTTACATCACGATGCCCAGAGGAAATCTGAACTTCAGTTAGATTTTCTTTAATGTATTTGCTATATTATTTTTAGTTTCAAAAATACATATGGGCATAGACTGTCTATACAGACAAATTGTGGTCTTACTAAAAACCGTTGGTTTACACTGGGTTTGTTTGTGCCCCTTCCGAAGTAAATTAACCATTAAAAATTGGGGATAATCAGGGTACAATATTCCCACACAATCCCAGTCATGCAGAAAGGCAGGGGACAAATATTGTAGAAGACTTTGTTATGGTTTCCCTTCAGCTTTATCTAAATTGTTGTTTCTTATACCTTATGGTGCATATAGTAATCAAGTTCACTCGTTCAGTGTCTTATCCTCCTCCTCGCACAAGTGTCTCTTGCTCATTGACTATAATTAAGGTATTCTGCCTGAAAGGAAAGGAATAGAGTTGAATACCAGCCAACAGAGCGTTTATAATGCATCCTCAGACTTTTGAACTGTATACATTTTGAAGATGCTTACGCCTATCGTTTTGGTTCATACTAACGTCCACACTTAAGATGTTTATTGCATTATGTGTGGTTGTACGAATGATTTATAATCTACATCATACACTGACTGTTAAATAAGAGAATATTTGCATCTGGGGAAAAAAAGCATTGGGAAAATATTTTTTTTACGTAAAAATGTTCTTCAGTTGTGACAGAAGAGAACACAACCTAAGAAATGATAACTGCTTCTGGAAGAATTCTGGGTAGGAATAAAGAATGTTTTTACGCGGTGTAATACAGTTCTGAAAGAGGTGATGTAATACAGTTACTGACTGGGGTTAGATGTGATGGCCCAGAATGAGTTGATGACCTGATGATGCAGCTTCCAAACTATCTGGAGATGCCACAGATTCTTCTTTATGTTGCACCGAAGCATGTGCAAATTAAACCAAGATGTGTGGATGTGATGTGGGAATAATTCTTGACTTTGGACATAAAGCATGGCCAATCAAAATAGTCCCTCTCATAGCTGTAACCCTACAGCTTGGATTTTATAACAGTGTTTATTTTTGCTTCATCTTTATAGCACAGAATTTGCAAATAATTAATGTAGCGGTATTGACATACTAGAGCTGCTTTGTGTAACTGCCCACAAGATAGTCAAGTCAAATCCCGTTTTGTTACATTTTTACCAAATTGCACTTAGAAATAGTTCAGCTTGTTTTGATTTTTATGAAAGTCCTTTTGAACAATTTTCAGACAACTCTAGAAGTGGTATGAA
This sequence comes from Nycticryphes semicollaris, assembly GCA_013400055.1. Lineage (NCBI taxonomy): Eukaryota > Metazoa > Chordata > Aves > Charadriiformes > Rostratulidae > Nycticryphes > Nycticryphes semicollaris. Next base: position 1,019,512 of record VXBJ01002483.1, on the reverse strand, counting down.
ACGTATTGCTGGAAGCCACCAAGGTAGAATAAGACCCTAAAGGGAGGAATGCTTTATCATCATTCACTGGAAGAAAGTAGATACGGTCAGAAAAGCCTGGGATTCATTCTGTCTCTGCTGTTTGTTTCTAACATAGTCACAGAAATATTGCTTAATCTGAAAATAACAAAGAACACCTCTGTCAATCCTGTTGAGAAGATATGTCCAAGCCCCTGACATGCTTATCGTGTCTTCCTTATGGCGCAGGCTCTGAACCAGGGGGACTCACGCACCAGGCGTGGTATAATGTTTGCGTCACCTGCTGTCAGCCAGGAACCGATCATCCCCAAACAGAGTGGCAGGACTGTGGCACTGGAATGGTGGGAAAAGGCTATTTGCACACCCTGCTATGCTAATGTATACATTTTTGCCTTAAAACATACAATAGCTGTTGCATACCTTTTCAGACAAATGCTGAGTCTTTAGAGCCTGTGTCTGCCGTGAGGTCATTTCTCAGGTAAACAGGAGGCTTTAGCCAGTTATTTAACAGTTCTTGTTTTGGCACACGCTTGCTGAGAGACCTTGAGCAAAAATAGTTCCTAACATTAATACCAATGTTCAAACAGATGCATCCAAGTCATCCTACAGCATATCCAGTAATGGAGCCACTCTTCACCTGTAGGGCAGGCGGTATAAAAATAGTAAAAACCCCAGCAACTCTAAACAGCCTTTATGACTCCCAAGCCTTGGGACAGCTGGTGGCCTGTTTATCCCACAGTGTAACTTAAAACAGCCTTAAGGCATCTGCAGCAGCTCAGCTGGGAGTAGTCCGAGCTCAGCAGTGTGCCAGAGGATTCCCTGGAAGGTCCCTGGGCCAGGAGGGGTTTGGCACAGACCTGCTCTCAGCTGCTCACGTTCCCAGATCAAACGCTGGAGCAGGCTGCCCAGGGAGGCTGTGGAGTCTCTGGGACTGGAGATACTCAAACCCTGCCTGGACACAGTCCTGGACCACCTACCACAGCTGCCCTTGCTTGAGCAGGGAGTGGGACTCGATGATTTTCCAGAGGTGCCTTCCAACCTCAGCCGTTGTGTGTGTGATCCTGTGTAACACTCACCTGGTCTCCTCCCTGCTGCTGATAAACGAGGGTGGGTTGGTTGTAAATGAAAGGTCGTGGTTCAGGATCCTGCCTATTCTGATGTGGAACATCACAGGGCAAGATTCTTCTGCAGGTTCTCTCTTGAGCCAAGCCTGTGCTGAGTTGGGGGTTCTGGAGCAGCCTCTGCCTGTGTGGAATGTCCCTTTGTTTTAAGAAGCTTCGGGCAGTGGCAGTGTAAGGTCTCTTGTGGGCTCATTGCCTGCGCAGGGAGCCAATAACGAAGAGCAGCTCCTGCAAGCTGTTGTCTGAGGTAGGAGATACACAGACAGTGCTGGGCCAGCAAGGTGCAAGGCAGGAAATCAGGTTTATTTGGTGGGTTTTTTCCCATTCTGATTCCAGGACTTCTCTAGAGATTTCTCTTGAAACTTTTCTTAATTGGTATTGGGCTAATAATTTGTGGAGCGTGGCTTTGTTGTGAGCAGGAGGACAAAAAGCAAAGCAAAATTGTTTTACGCTAATCTTATTTTTCAGCTTTGTGTATTTCGCTTATCAAGTATTCATGCTTTGCTTCAAGTGAAGAACAATATGATAAATTAATTTTTGTTTTTGTTTTCTTTATAACATAGCACTTGCCCTGCAGTGAGAATCAGCATCTCTGGATCACTTGTTAGCTCCAAGTGCATTCATTTAAATTCTGCCATCGATCTCTTCTACCCTATGACTCACTTTTGTGGTGCTTAATTTCTAACACACTGCTTATATACTCCAAAGTGCAGTGTGGTTTGTTGTGTGTTTTGGTTTTGGTTTTTTTTTTTTTTTTTCAGTTGCCCACCTTAATCCTTTTCTAATAAGTAAGTTCAAAGCACAACACTGTCTGCATGGATCAATATTCCTAGTGGTAATTTTGCAAGCAGACAAAATGGTCTGTTTCTGAAGGGTAAACTGATGAAATGCTACTTAGCAGAGACAGAATACAATCCCTTTTACTGTGAGTTAGAGGATATGGGCCAATACACCTGTACTACTTGAATAAAATATGGATCACTGGGAATAGATAAAAGCCTGAAGTATTTTAAACAATGTCTTGTCTTATTATACAGCTAGACATGGAATTGAGGCCCTTCACTATTTTTAAACGTTACAATTATTCACATCTTGTCATTCTTTTCTTTTCTGTGAAATGTTGTGTCTCAGCTGCAGTGCAGGGGATGTGTGGGGGCCGTGCAGACACCCCAGTGCTGGGAGAGGGTACACCAGTTACGGTGTCAGTGCCCAAGGGATGGGGTTGAGTCCGGTGGTGAGTGCAGCCCTTGGCTACACAGCTTCCCCTTCTCCGTTGTGATTTTGTTTGTGGAGCTCTCTCCAGAGCAACCTGTCTCCTTGCTGTGAAGGTAAATACCAGCCATGGGGCTCAGCGCTGCGGCACCGCAAGGTACCTGTACTGCTTCACAGCCAGTGAGCATTCACCCCAGTGCTCTGCTGAAGACACCTTGCTCCCCTCTACAAGCTGTGCCCACTTCTCATTGCTGGAGATGGAAGGGAGCGACGAGGACATCATCAGCTCCCCCCTGCCCAGCGGCTGCTGGGACAAGAGCAATCCTCACCTAGAATGAGAGAGAATGGGCATTTCCCTTCTCCCTGGGGGAAAATCCCCCAAGAACTGCCCTGCAGGAGCAGTAATTCTGTGTGCCGAGGAGGCTTAGTGGTAACACTGCCCGTTGTGTGGTGTTGGACTCTGCTGTGGAGAAAGGCTGGACAGCTGAGACTCAGCAATTGCAGAAGTAAGGCTATGCCTTGTGTGGATCTCCAGTGAGTGAGTGTTGGATGTTCTGTGTGGTGGATGTCAGGGCCATTTGCAGGTTCTGGTGAGTCATGGGACACTTTGAAAAGGGCATCTTCCCTGTGCTGGCTGTTCGCAGTGTGCTGGGAAGCAGCCAAGGGCTTCTCGGGTTTTCTTCCCGTGACAGTAAGAATTCCCTTTGCCTCACCCACACCTGATGTGCAGTGTTTAGAGCAAACAAAGGTACCTTTTTTGAAGAAGCCGTGTAGGTGAACTGCTAGCCCTAAAATCAAACCAGTTGTCTAGCCTAGTTCATGTTTGACCTAGCTACATTTCAGAAAATAATGTTAATTTTCCTCTATGGTTTGCAGTCACACTGGATTGTGTGCTGGCTTTTAGCAGAGTTGTGACCTCTGTGCTGCGAGCTCGAGTGCTGGAGTTTGGAGCATCCCCTTGGGCAATCAGGGACAGTCACAGGGTAGAATTCTTTACTATTTTACTTATCCAAAGGAGCTTGCAAAATACCTTAACTTTTCTTTTGTTGTGGAAGTAAAATTACGAAATATACCAGTGCTCAGATGAATTCTGAAAAAAAAAACAAACAGGAAAAGCAGAGTGGCTGCTCTCCCGTCGGTGTATGTTCTGCAAGAACCCGCTGTTCTTCCGCAGGGCACAGGTGGTGGTTTGCTTCCCCTGTCACGCTTAGAGGCCAAACTCAGATGTGGGGGGGGGTCTGAGAGCTGTTCTGAAACTGAGTCATAAATGCAAATGAATGATAGGAACCCAGTTAATCTTACTGAGAAACAAATACCAGTATTGTACAAAGAGAGATCTCTGGCATTGGAGTGTATGCGTCAGGCTATCAAGACATCATGTAGTTGTTTCGTTTATTCTAACTTCTTTTCATCCTGTGAACAGCTGTCCCTTTATTTCTAAAAGCTATTTTATTGTGGCAAGGGTGTTTTTAGTTTAATCTGCTACAATACTCCTTTTGTCTCCTTGTCGTATTTCCAGCTTTAAAATATTAATCCAGGCTAACAAAGAGAATTTTTGATGTATTGTAAAATCCTGAATGCAATGTATAATTTAAAAATAAAAACATTTTACTAGGTTATGTTCATATTCAGATGCAGATATGTTTGGCTTGAGTTAGGCTCCTACTTGGAGGTGGTTTTGAAGAAATAAATATTTATTGGGCATTTTAGTCTTCCTAAACACAGCTACTTACTACAGCGTGTTAAGTGCCCTTTCTGTGGCTGGTCTGTAGAGGTGCTGAGTCTTGGCATTCCCGTGCCAACAGGTTAAACTCAGCCCAGGCGGTAGAGGTTCATATTCTAAGTTGAAGATCTGACGTTCAGTTCCAGCCATGATGAAGATCCATATACCCTGGTGTTATGTTCTTCTCCCCATCTGGGCTCCACACGACTGAGACACTCTTCAGACCCAAATTCAGAACTTTCGGCACCAATGGTAGTTGTATAAAAATGCCAAATGGGAAGAAAAGCACTGATTAGTGAATATTTTTTTTAAATTTGGATTTTACTGCTGTGAATATTTTCCTTTATTTAATTTTATTTTATTAACCGAGAGTCACTGAGTCATGGTAAGACTGTTCATAGTTCTGGATAATTGCTGGAAAGGTGTGGAATAATTTCTGAATTCACAAATATTTCTGAATCCCAAAATTTCAAAATATCCCAGTTCTGGCAAGCAAGTGTTACATGCCTGTGTGGTTTCATACGAAATGCTGTACATAAGAAGTAATATGTATAAAAGCTATGCAGCTTATAAAAAGCAGCTGAAGTATCATTCAGACCATCTGATACGCACATTTAGAGAAATTGTCTCTAGCTGGGAAGTGATTTACCAGCCAAAAAGATGGCTGCAGCTTACTTCCGAAATGTAGGGTAATCAATTCCCCTTCAGATACGCAAGCAACTTTTTCTGTTGTTTGTAAATTCATCTCTTTGTATTTAGCTAATAGTATTTCACAGTGAAAGAGTTTCTGAAACAATGTGTAATATTATTTCCCAACATGATTGCAGTTAAAAGCTAGGAGGAAAGCAGCACTATGGAATTTTGTTGTGTTACGAGTCTAGTTCACCGCTCTGGTATTTTTAGGGAGGAAAAGCAGCAAAGAGGGAGCTGTGCTGGGATTAGCTGTTCGTAGCATTTACCACTGTAATTGTTCGGCAAATGGCTAATGTAGGGTAGGTCACAGGAGACGTGTTACGGGGATGGTTCCAGAGGCAGAGCCACATGATGTGATTAGTGGGGACTCGCAGGGTAATCCAGATCCTGGCCCCGGAGGAAGGAGCCAGCACGGACGGACGCTGCCGGCACCGCTGGGCACTGGCACTGCAGCCCAAGTGGTGCCACGCGACCGTGGCCGGGGTGGCTGGAGACCTCCACCAGGTCGTACCTGTCAACAGACTCCTCTCCCCTCCCTGCCCTGGGTCTCCTGCCACACACCTGGGATTTTCAGCCTGCTGCACCTGGGCTACTCTGGGACACTAAGACGTTGTCAAAAAGGCCAGACTGGAAAGCCGAGGAAAGAAACGTGACAAATTAAAACTCCGCGGTGGAGATCGGATTTCTCACCTGAGAGAACATTACACTCAGCAGCAGATAACTTTGTGAGATTTGCACGTTGCTGAAGTGTAGTCAGTCTGGAAGTCAGGGACCGTAACGCATTCAGAGGGTGCATTTAGGATATGAATGATTTTCTGCTTAAGTGCAAACGCACAGTTGAAAGAGGTTTAATTCTACTGTGGCCAAAGCGGTTCAGGGAACATCATCCTGGTTTTCAGTGTTTGTGTCAGAGCATGTGCCAGACTGTCTCTGCCTCAGAAGCTCTTCTAGCTTATTTGGCCTTTCAGCCAGAACCGTTTGTACCAGGCAAAGGTTTGATCTCTCTTGTTTTCCGCTGCTGTGGTACTCTTCAGGAAAAACCCGTCCATTTGAGCTATCTACACCTTCCTTACACAATGATACGGGGGGCTCAGGAACAGGCAAACTCAATGCCCTCCTGGTCCCTGTAAACATATTGTGATAGAGGCCAGACAATTGGATTAGGTTTTGAGTTTTTCTGGTCCTGACGGATATAGCTTAGAAGAATCCACTGCAATTCATGCTTAGTTAAAAATGCTCCTATGGCCATCCTTGGTATCCTGACTTCTGAATTTGAACCTGGGCTTTGTTTCCCACCTGAGATCCTGCTGGGCTGTTTCACCAAGGCCTCGTGCCAGCTGGCTGCTTTCAGTCCGGGGACCCAACCAGCCCATCCCCAGGTGGGTGAGAACTCACTGAACCAAATGGTCCATTTGCAGAGACTCTGTGCTTTCTGCGTGACGTGAGGATGCTCTCTGATGAGAAGCTTGCCTTTGGGCTCGGGAGCTTTGGACGGGCTGGAGATGGCACATGTGGTTAAGCCACTTCCCCCCGCAGTTGCAGAAGCGTGGAGAAACGCAGAGGGAGGTGGAAGGAGGAGAAGGGGGTGAGAACTCAGTAAAACATCATCTAAAGCAGGACTTTCCAGCTCATTGGAGCTCTATTTACTGCGTGCTCAAGGGAGTGCTGGAACAACAGCAAGCTCTGCTTGAGTGTGTAGGAAAGAAAAAGACAGCTGTTGTGCCTTCTTCAGCTAAATGAGACCCGATGGCTGGGTTGGTTGCCCTTCTCCAGTTATTAGAATGACCATCTGGGAAGTCAGTAACAATTAGTCATTGTTTGGCCAGATAGTTCCAGGAATCAGCTGCCTACATGGACTTGCAAACAAGCTGGGGCTCAGTGTAAAATAAAAGGGGAATTTATTTCCAGGGCAGAATGTGGATCTCTGAACACGAGGGAATCATTTTATCCTCTAAGAACTGTAGCTTTTAAATACGAGCCCTGACTCTTCCTCCTGTGGTTCTTTTCCCCCTTTCTTGCCCAAATAACCATTCTCATCCTCTACCCTCCTGTAAATGGCCAAAGGCCCCTGACTTCTGCTGGACCCAGATACACTGCTGCTACATGGAAAAGGAGCAGAGCAGGGTTGTTGTCTTGTACAGTTCGTGCTGTGTGCATTTCTCTTACACACCAGCACACATCGGAGCTTGGAAGGAGTAGCCAGAGGCACTGGAAGAGTACGAATGAGAAAACATGAGAAACCTATGCCTTTACCTCTTCCCTGCTCTGTAAGGAAAGGCAATTGCTTTTCAAGAGTACCCTCATTTATGGATGCGATGCCCGAGGTCTCTTTCCGCTGTGAACACGACTGTTTCCGCTTCCTGCAGGAAGGAATTCTGATCCTTTCTGTGTGTGTTGTACCAGTTCTCTGCTGACACCCCCAGCCCTGCCTGGGAGCGTGGGGCTGTGCCTGAGCCACTGAGCACCAGGGCATTCTGTGCAGGGTCAGAATGTCAAAGGCTCTTGTGCTCATCTGATAACACTGGTTTTTCTCTAATGAGATAAATTAACAAATCTGAAAGCCTTCCTTATAGAAGAAAATTGCTGTGTGAGGCCACCTGCAGCACTGTGACCTGTGTTGTTTGCTTTAGATGTTAATTTACAAAGAAAAGGGAAATGTCTTATAGGCATGGCCTATTATTTTTAATCCTTTTAATGATATTGATTTCTATTTTATTCCTTTTCATTTCTTTTAGGACTTAAGGTAGTTTTACACTGATTTGGCTTGTTATCTTGCTTCAAGTACCCTGTTTTAATGTTGATGTGTTGTGGAATTTTGGTTTTGTTACTGTGTTGTATGTTGTTATGTCCTATCCATCTTATCTTCATTTTAATATCTCTCTCCTGTGCCATGTAAGTTAGAAGCTTTTGGTAATATCTTGTTGTGAGTTGTTTCCTGGTTGGTTGGGGTTTTTTCCCCCCTCTCCCCCCTTTGTTTCTAATAGAAAAACAGTTTTTGCTGAAATAGATGTTTCTTATTCTAGGCTGTTGTCACAATTAGCACAATACTGTACTTGCTAAGCACAATATTCCATACCTATAATACCTTAATATAAATACTCTAAATCATTCCTTTCAAACCCAGAGGTCACAATTAAAATTGGGGGTGAGTGCATGAGTAGTAAATTTCTTAAATAAAGATTTAAAACGTGCCCCCTAAATAAATCTTACAAATTTCTCCATGTCTATATGAGCATAGTTTCTGTATGTTCCCTGGTGAAGCTTTGAGAACCTCGGTGCAAATACGAGCCCATTGTTGATGACCTACAAGTAGGAAAATGGGTGATCAGGTGTACATTCAGTGCTTTCAAAGGGATTTGGCTTCTTTGAATAGAATCAAGTGTTTGAGGAGAAAGTAGGAAATACAATTCAGGTACGGAGAATATAAGCAAAGTGAAGTGACTGAAGTGTTCACGGCAGAAAAGCATTTTTTAGTGTATAAAGCAGGTTTCAAGGTTAGTCAAGTGTGCCAGTTCATTTATCCCAGAGCTCCTACTGCGTAGATTCTAAAAATCATTATGCAGTATGATAGATTATTGTTAATAAGAAATGTATTGGATAAAATGAATACCTAATGGTATCACTTTTTAAGTGCTGTTGAATGCATTCTTCAGAATGGAATTAAACAGTTTGAACCTTATATAAATTTTCTGAGTAGGCTGAGTGGAAACAAGGGAAGAAGTATAGAATTGGAAATGTTTGTTGCCTCCCACTAAAAATCAAGTACCTCACTATTAGAGCCTTATTAATTAGAACCATAGATGTGAGGCTGAGCCTTGTTCTTACCTATATAAACAGGAGAGGCCTGAGTGAAATAGAGAGGGAGATAGATGCTTTGGGACAAAGAGAAGGTGTGGGCTGCAGATGGGCATCACTTCATTGTGGGGAGCTCAGACCTTTACTCTCCCTGTTTAATAGCTACCTGAAAGCTTTCCTTAAACTGCCGGCAATCCTCTGTGTTATAAAGTGAGATAATTCCTTCAAAACTAAACCCCAGCAGCAAAGGGTAAAGAAGTGAAAGGTATTACGTGATGTGCAAACACGTGTGCTGTGTCATTGCAAGGTATCTACAAAGGGCTCCTCTGTCTTTTGTCTTGCTCAGCAATCCCCTTGGGCTGCAGAATCACTGCAATCAAGTCACCCGTCTGGGGCAGATTGATTCCCTGTTCGTTGGCTTGTTTTTCTCTGCAATTCTGTTAGTGTGCAAACCCCTCTGTGGTTCAGGAGAGGATCAGAAGCCTGGTTTAGGAGTGTGTCTTTTAGAGTCAATAATCTCACCAAAGCACAGAAAGAAACTGTTCCCATGTCCCTTTTTTCCAGCTGCCTGTTGGCCACTCCTGCTGCCCCGGGATGAGCACAGGAGTCCATCCCAGGATGGGAAGCGCAGTGGGAGGCAGAGCACGGCAAACCAGAAGTCTGCTGTTCATGGTCAGATCCAGCTCTTGCTATTAATGTGCTCACTGGCCAACGAATATAAATTGCACAGAGCAAAGTGCTGGGAACAGATTTTTCTAAACAATCTTTCTAGTATTTAGTCATGCTGAAATGACCAAATTTTAAAAGGCATTGAACTTACAGTCTTTTGCCCAGGTTAAAAAAAAATCAGCTTGCTCTCCTGACCACTAATTCAGCTGCCAGAACAGAAAATAGTAGGTGTTAAACAATTTGAAAGCCTGGCCCAGACTTCTGAAGAGTAATTTAATAGACTGTCAAGGTGGTTCTTAGTTGTCAAAGGAGTAGATTTTTCTTGTGCAACTTAGTTGTCTCTGTGAATCACATTTCAATGATGTCCTATGAAGGAGCTCTCCAATGCAAGGTTTCTGAAAGATCAATACAGAAAGATGCCATTTTTTGGCACAAAATTGCACAGAAAACTTTTTTACTTGTTTTAGTCCCCATTATATCTGGCTCTTATTTGCCAGAGTATTCTTGATGTTTCTTTGTTCTTTTCTCTCCTTAGTGATGCCCCTGGACAAAGAAAATAAGGTGTACAACACCTCCAATCGTACCATGAAATAGAAATTAACCTCATTTATCTGTGAACCTTTTCCCCTTAAATTTAATTTGGGGGATCCAGAGAAGCAGCTTTTGTGAAAACAGGCTGTGTGAACATTTTCTGTGAGCGAAGATGGAACGCCATACTGCGGTTCAGCCTGACCTTCTTGGCTTGAGACCGCTCTTCTCCCTAAACGTTTCTTTTTGCCATCCATCTTCAAAGAGCCAAGGGGAAATCTTGTCTTGTTTGAAGTCAGTGGCAAAACCCCCATTGACTCAAATAACATGAAGATTTCACCCCAGGAACGTTTCAGCCCTTTGAGAGCATTTGAAGCAGTTACAGATGTAGGGATGCAGCTTCCTGAAATACACAACCAGAAGCCATCCAGCCGTCAGCTGGAGCTGGAAATATCCTTAAGCTTCTCCTTAAGTTTATCTAAAAATTATACCATGCCTGCTGTAAGGTTCAATTCTTTTGCATCTGTTAAATTGCTTTGCATGAAAGTGTAGTTCTCAGGTGCCATGGCAACCATGTTTTCTAATCTGATTTTAAATTTTTACGGTGCAATGCATAAAATATTGGTACATTTTCTAGTTTTTGATTTATAGGTGGGAGTGAAGTTAGGGATAGCAATTTAAAAGGCATATAATTCTGTAGAATTAAATGCTTTCTTTTTTAGCTGATACATGCAAAATAGTTTTTTATCTTATTTTCTTATGAAAAGTAAGTATTGATTGGCTAATTACAGATGTCTAGATTATGGCTGGCGTTGGATGCCCTAATAGCAAGCAGAATTGCTAGATGCTACGTGGGACATTTTCCACTGAGTCCAGATAGATTGTGGAAAATAGTTGTTTCTTGTATTTCCATACAGAGTACGTATCTGTAAATATCTGGCAAATTCTGCCTGTTACTGAATACATTTAGTGTCTCAGCAGTGTGGAGGTGACTTTATTGTTTTAAGAATGATTCTGAAAGACCTGTTAAAATGCATAAAAAATTGCTCTTCTCCCAAGAAATCTAAAGCCAGCACTTAGATTTTAACCTTGTAGTGTGTCGGTATCATACTCTTAATGCAATCTCTAAGTCATTATGTTTCCAGAAATGTTCTGTGAAGAAAATCCCATTGTGCTTAAATGATTGTACATGTGAAATGTGTCGTGGTCAGTGTGAAGCCTCTATTATCGATTGAATTAAGTTGGCACAGAGCACATTCTGCAATTCAGATGTGCGAGAATGTCCCTGAAAGATGTCAAGCACAATTCATCTCAACATTTGACCTGGTGCCCATGGCACCTACCTGCAATGGAATCACAGGCTGTGCTAATGCACAAACGTTGAATTTTGCTTCTGTTGAGTTTTATAATTGGAGAAATTGTGGGTTTAGGTGGAGGGAGGACACAAAGGAACTCTTTGCATGAGGAGAAATAAAGGAATAGAAATATTTGGGTAGTGCTATAATATATCAATTAACTTTTTAGCTAGGTATGCCTGACTTGCTGTTTTGACCAAATAGCCCTCCTGTGAACCTTATTCTTGCCTCTGCATTATGGCTGCTACCTCCATAAAAGTACAGGCGCTATCACAAAGAGATGAGAGGAAAGTAAGCCTCCTGTTTCAAAAATCAGTGAGAAGGAGCCTGGGGTAGCACAAGAAATCAGAGCAAACTCCATTGTGGAAATTCCAAGTAGCCTCTGTGCATGAGGTGTGCAGGAACTCCATTAACAGGGGAAGGGTTTGAGGTGATAAATGAGCTCAGTCCCATCTGGAGAAACAAGGTTTGAGCAGTTTAGGGCAGTCAGGGTACACGTGTGTGTTAGCAATGGCCGCTTGTGTTTCTGCTGAATTAGATTTCCATTGGCTTCGTGTGTACGAAGGCGTCTGGCAGCTGACAGATACAGGTGAGTTTTGCACTAGAATGTGTAGGTGACATGGAGAAGTAATAAAATCCCCGCAGTTGCTAGTGTATGTATCGTTATTGTCTGGTTTATAAACATTAGCAATATCCTTTTTTCTTTTTGGTTTTGCTTTTTGAAGGTAGAGAATTCTTGTTCTTAGAAGTGCCTTTGTCTAAGCTGTAATGTTGATAAAAGTAATTTCCTTCAGTTTTTTAGCTGACACATAGTATTGTGCAAAGTCACTTTGGATTGTGTCACTCCTGGTGAATTGTATCGTAGAATAAAGCAAGAGTGATGCAACCTGACATCACATGCCACAATGTGATTTTTCAGCTAAAACTCTGAGCTAATTTGTTTTTCTCAAAGCTGTACATTCCTGAAACTCTGGCTTTCTCTAACAAGGGAAGCAGCTTTGAATGAACTGTATTTATTAAAAGTCAGTATTACTAAGGGAGAAAACAAAGCTGCTGTTTCCATTGGTTTTCTTCGTCTGAAACTTCATTTTGCGAATCTCAACTTCATCTTAGTTACACACCTGCAAACCAAGAGTAAATACACTGAAACCAATGGCTTATAGCTGGTAGAGCAACTGCTACTGAGTGCAAGTCCTCAGAAGGAAGCAGTAAAATCCACATTTTGTAACTAAGAATTACTGCAATTTAATTTTGCAGCAATCTTAAAGCATTTTCTTAAAGTAAATGGAAGCTTAGTTGTTCACAGAATACTGAGAAAGTAGTAGGTGCATACTAATTTTCTTTGTACTTTAAAATAGGTCTTAATGTGGTTATCAGAGAAAGTGGATGGCTGGATTTCTCAACTCTTAAATATGTAGCAATATGAAATTACTTGCCAAATTAAATTTAAGTCCTTCATTCTAAAAATTAATCATGGCTATTACTGAAAATATTAGTTCAGGGAACAATTACAATGATAGAATCTGTGTTTATCACAGAGCGTGTTTTACTGGCAACTCTTTTCATCAACTTAGTGCATATGTGTTTGTCCAGAAATTAGAAGATATACCAACAGAAAATCCCAGAATAGATGTGTGGTGATATTTCTGGGGTAAAAAATTGAGACCTTTTCAATTATCTAAAGCACTAGGTCATAAATAGGGCAATGTAGGGTAATAGAGCTTCCGTTAAAGTAACGAGAAATAAGGAAAAGTCTGTACCAATTTGTAATAAGTTATATTTTTGGTTAGTGTTGGAGAAGGTTGTATGGCTTTGGCTTTCTTTTTTTTTTTTTTTTTCATACTGATATCAATAAGAAAGAAATCATGGCATATGAGATAATTGAATAAATAAATTGAAGAGAGTATTTATTTTACACTTTTTTCCCCGTTGTCCAATTTGTGGTGTATATAGAAACCAATGTGTTTCCTCTTAGTCATGGCAGCTTTCCTCCAGAGTTCCATGTTTTGATCGATGTGACCTGCAGTGCTTAGTTTTGCCTAATCTTTTTGTCTGCAAGAGAGAGAAAATTCTATAAAACTTTGAAACCTGAAAAAATAACAAAGCGTTGCCAAGTAATGGGAGACAAGTAATTGTAATGCCAGCCAAACGCAAGCATTGTGATTGTGTGGAGTGTTGGCATGTGTAAACAGCAGCAGCAGCAATCTGCGTTATTCCCCTTTCTGCTGGGGAAGGATTAAACTCCAGAGTAGGATGTGCTTTAAAAGCTACTTTCATGCATTTTAATCAAAGAAAATGGGTTATCACATTGGCAATGGCCTGACACAAGCTCGCAAGGACAAACGCACCGTGTCTCCTCCGTGCTCTCTTGGCAGCGGCTGCTGGAGCTGCCACGGGCAAACGCGGTGAGAGCCGCGAGGAGCAGGAGGAGGCTCCAAAGTGACTTGTTCACTGGGTTACAGTTCTTCTAGGTTTGCTCTTTTTCATTTCAGATGACTGCAAAGTAAGCATTACTCTGCATCAGATGTGTCTGGTTTAATGATTACAAACGCATGGGAAACTTGGAATAATGGCCATCTAAAATTCTCGCGCCGGTATGAGTTTAGATGCTCATAGAGCAGGTGTAACTTTTCTTTTTTAAAAGATAAAAACCAATTAAAAAAAACCCCAAACCAACCACATTTGTCTATATGCAGACTGTAATGTATGTGAAATCATCACATTTGATACTGCTACACTTGTACTTTAGATTCTATTATCAAAAGGTTGATGTTGGTCAACAAAATACAGTGGTATGTATAAGCAATCTAGTAACAAAGAGTTAAATGGTAGTATAAGACTCTGTGTGTAAGGGCTTTCTTAGGGAAAGTCCTTGATTTCAATGAATTTTATGGTGGCCCTAGTAGTATAAGTCTGTACTTGCAGGTCATTATATATTCCTTTAATATATTCAGATTTAAAATTATTTGTGTGCAGCCATAAGAAATATTATGGTTTTGCATATATAAAGGACTCTGTGCGTGAAGCCTTTAAAAGGGAGACCTTCTTTGTGTGTAGTGAAGGATCCTTTTCCTTGTATCTTTCTCTGCCTCTCCTCCATTGGCAGCTTGTGCTGTGTTTTCCTTGTGTTTTTCTTGCGTGTGACATTTTGATTACTCTCTGTGCTGCGGGTTCTTCTGAAGTCAGATTGAAAGACTCTGCTCAATCTTAAAACACAGTTTATGCAGCAACCATCTCTGTTACTAATACCTCATAATGCTCCACAAGTGTGAGTACATTGACTTTTTCCATTCAAGTTACTTGAATGTTAACATTTTATGCTCCTGTAGAAGATGGCATAATGCCATATCTGCTATTAGCAGCCAAAGGTGTAACTTGCTTTATGGCTTACCTAGAAAGGCTCTTCTTGCAGCCCAATCTGGGGATTATTAGCTCAGTCTGTATCAGCCTTCAGTTTTTTGCTTCAACAGCTCCACAGTTCAGTCTCTGGTATGTCAGCAAATATGACAGCTGTCACAAATATGCTGGGTTTAAGATAAGATACCTATTTTCAGATCTGCTAGCAGTCAGGTGTTGGAATTTGAAGTAGTTCAGATTTCTCATAAAGCAGGTAATGTGTTTGAAACTATTTGCATTTTCCCCCAAATTGCAGATTTTCTGCATAGATTTTCTTGCCTCAGTTGGAAAAATCCCCTGAATTCAGTTTATTAGAGTGTGACCACTTGAGTTCCTCTTTATAAACAAAGCTTTTTCTTTGCCTTGTGTTTCCACACTGAAGATCTATCACTAAAATTGCTGCTTCAAATATACCCTCTGGGAAATCAATAACAAATCAAGCAGCTATTGAGTGAGATTCGTTGATGTGACCAGGTGAGGCTGCCAAAATCCCCCTGAATGAGTTGTTGATTACCAGGATGGCAGCAGAGATCAGGCTGTGGTGGCATTCGGGCTGATTCCATGCACTCTCCCGCATTCCTTGGCGGTACGAGCGCTCCCTCGGCGGGTCCCTGGGACACTGCATGGCTGTGTCTACTCACCATTCATGGGATTCAGGTCAAGCGTGTGAAGTGCCATGAGAATATTTTCATCTCGTGCTTATTATAGTTTTAAATATATTTGTAGAATTATTTCATACTTGGATTGGGTGATACAGATCAGATTAAATAAGATCTACTTCCTTTCTACTAGATCATCTTCACAACTTTTGGTGGCCGGCAGTGAAACAAGAAGATAGAAGCTGGGGCATTAATGTGCACGCACAGGAGAACCTCAGTGGCATAATTCTGAATATTTGCCCACTGAGTTGCTAAGATGCTTTCAGTAGTCAATTCAGAGGAATGAAATCATCTGCCAGTCTGTGGCAGAGGTCTCTCAGGTCAACAGAGAACTGCATCAGCAGTTTGGTGGAGGAGAGCTTACCTTGGCATGTCAGAGCCGGGCATTTCTGTGCCACTGGTAGATTTTGTAGGTAGTGTTTTCCCCATTAGTGCTCTAATTCATTTAACANTTTTTTTTTTTTTTCTTAACTGTAAAGCTGTCAGTTGTCAGTGTAAATCAGCATATTTTCTTATAAATATGAGGAAGTGTATTAATTTACCTTTCTAAGATTTCAGTCTGCTCTAATGCACTTGTTCAGATAAAAGTTAGAACCAAGAAGGAACACTTCCCTGTGATGAGTCAATCTGTACATCAAGTATTGTAAAATATCTGAGAAGTAATTAAGCTGTATTTTCCAAAATTTGTTTGGTTCAGAACTTTGATATAATATCAGTTCTGATAAATGGGATATGATAACACACCTTTGCTTTTAGCTAGTACGCCTCTTGGTTGTGAAAGCAGCCAGTGCTCTCTGGAGAGCACGTGCTCTGAACTGCAGAATCTGCTGTGATTCTTTCGTTAACATCGCAGCTCACCTCAGAAATGCAACACCCCCAAGATCATTACACTTTTAACTGGGGCACAGTCATAGTACCTGAGGGTTCCCTGTGAGTGAGTGAGGTCTGTCTGGCAGCATCTCCTATTCAGCCCAGTCAACTGTCAGACCTCCTCAGGCATCAAAAAAGATGCATTTAGAATCTTATTAACATAAATAATAGATTTTTTTTCCACCCGACAATGTTCACTCACACCAAAGAGAAGATCTTATGAGACCTTTTATCTTAAACAGACAGAAAATAAGAAGTTTGTGGATGAAGCACAGCCAATAGCATGGGTTTGCTTCTTGCAATAGCATTTCTTGCTGTCTCGGGCAACTCATCGCGACGTTCTGCATCTCCGTGTTTTTAATACACATTGTGTGTATTAAACAGAAGTAAACTTTCCAATATCCTTAAGTTTCATGTATCTCCATGACTTTTGGATTGAATAAGAAATGCTATGAGAAACGTATGGAATAAAAAGATTAGTGTGTGGCTCCCCTCCCTAAACTCTTGATTCAGTTGTATTTCCCAGTATCTTCATGCGTGAGAACTTCCAAGTTGTTACTGATCACTGAAAGACATTTCTTCTTTTGCTGATCTCTGTGGTACCAGCACCTGAACAAAGAGTTTACTCTTGTACCCTGTGGGTATCTAAAAAAACCCCCAAACCCAACATACCAAGGAGCAGGAGTTGAGGCGCCCCAGCACTTTTCAAGTTTTCAGTATTCACAGATGAAGAATGCCTGGTAATTAGTAAGTCTCTTTGAAAATGCTCTTAACTCTGCATAAAATGCAAAAAAAGTATGTGCAATGTTCTTAAAAGACAATGCGACTAAAGACACAGGTGAGGAAAGGATGAGAAAACCGTATTTAATGTGCTAATGCCTAGATTAAATCTGAAGGTGCCTCTCCCTGTACCCAGTGTTTTCTCGTGTATGTGACTGATTAAGCTGTGCCTTCCTGCTTCAACAGTAAGGACACTTCTCTTCTACTTCCCTTGGTGATCCTGTGAGCACGTTCCAGCATTAACTGTCCTCATCCCTGGAATTACACGTTGTAGGCTCTGTGTGTGAGCAGGATGGTGATCGTTCTTTGTAGGGCTACAGTGGGCTGGGGTGAATATGCTCCTCCTAAGGATGAACAATAAAATGCGTTGGACAGTCTTAAAAAATTGAACCGATGAAAACTGGAAAGAATCATCATTCCTTACTGAAGTTCCGTGCAGCAAAATAATGCTCTCTCTCTGCCTTTGTGTTCTCGGTGTGTTCTGCCAAGGTTAAATAGTTTGTCAGAAAAGAAGCTCCCAGATACACTGGGAATATCCAACCAGTAGAAAAGAGATGTGCATCCCTTTTTTGTTGCTCTGAGTCAGGACAGTTTGACTGTTCAATAATAGCCTTTATTCTCTTCTAAAAGGTGTTCAGGTACTATGGAAACTATTTCTCGCTATCTTGTCTTTTATTTCCCTGTGCTTGTTTTTATTGGCAGGCTTCTAATTTCTTAATTGGAAAACTGTCAACATTTCTTAATGTAGTATTTAAGACAAACACATACACATGATCTTGATAAGTTTGGTTAAATGAACTTAGTAATTATTATTTTTTCTTTGGAAATTTAATTAGAAAGAGGTTTATAGGGGAGATTATACTCAGTATCTGCCCGGAATAGTAAAATTCTGAATAAGGGCTGTGTTCTCGAGAGTTCACCAGTACCCTGATGAGAGCTTGCTTTCCCCAACTTCCTGGTAAATATATTTTTTTCAATTGTAGAAGCAAATATTTTGCATATTTAAAATTTATTAATCCAAAATAAGGCAGCAGACTGGAAAAAGAAAATGGAAATACTGAAACGTACCCGCAGAAGCCCTACAGAGAATTTACTTATCCACATTATGCCTTAGCTTTTCATTTATATGTAGTGTGACTGTTCCATAGGAAGACTCTGATTCTTTACTGGTGAAGTTCCCTGAACTTAGGAGATGAAGGACTTGATGTAAATCCATAGTGTGTGAGCTGTAAAAGGTGGAGTTGTAAACAGCAGGTTAGAAATGAAGACAAGCTGGTTGCAATGGAACTGCATTGCAATAAGAGGGCAGTCTCTGTGCTTTTTTTGGAATGGAGAATGCCTGTATTTCTGAGCCTGCCTTCATAATCCAATTTTATTTCTTACTAGAAATAAAGTAGTAAAACCAGTGCCAAAATACTGCTTATAACATACCCATGCACCATGCCTCTGTTCTTTCTCCTTTAGAATAAGCCACCTCTAGCCTTCTGGAATCACACCACGCCATCAGTGGTTACAGATATTTAAGGAACATGCTTCTGTCCTGGCTGAGATACAGCTTCAGTGAATTTGCTTACCCTTGGAATTAGGGATATGGATTTAGCACTTGCATAGCTAGCAACCTGGCACGTACTCATAAATCAGGTCATTTTCCATTCAAATGTTAATATTTGCACCAGGAATTCATGTGCAGATGGAGGTATAAATTGTACCCCCAAAATAAAGCCTAGCATTTTAAAATGTTCATTTTAAATGCAAGCAATTATTTTTTACCATCTCTCAACTATCACGGGTCATATACAGGGAAAGGGAGGAAAAAAAGGGGAAGGGCACTGCAAATTTTATAGATCAATTCTGAATATTGTCACAAATGGTTTTAGGTGAACAAGGCCAGAACCTGTAATTCTGCAGAGTATTAATGTGGTTAGATGCCGTTCATGCTCAAATTCCAGATGAAGTTTAGAACATTTCCTTACAAAATAAGCTTTTTCTGCCTTTTAGTGTTGTCTGTTCTGGGCCATACAATTAGTCCATCTTCTTGGCTGCTTTGTTCAGCTTTTGGGAACGTATCCAGCACAGCTTTAGGCATCTGTGTGGTTTTATACAGTATTTCCACTGAAGCCAAAGGGAAATAGTAGCATTTTATAAAATAAGGCACATGCATAAATCTCTGCAAGTTTTGGTCATGATCCCTGAGATGATTTCCAGCTTGGGCTGGACATCAGTACAGAATGTGAGGTTAGATGGACATTAGTAGGGAATGGTAATTATCTTACACGTGATGACAAAACCACGCGTGTCTGTACGTGTGTGTGCACACAGGGTTCTGTGCTTTGTGTAATGCTTAGAACACTGAGACCTGGAGATACCAGTAATGCCTTTCAAACAGGCATGCCCTGCACATACTGGGGGAGAGCAGCAGGGTTCAGGGTACAGCTGCCAGATACATAAAGGCTGTTTGAACTCTCTGGGACCATTGTATTTCCATGAATAACAACTGAATCCTGTGTTTCTCAAACGTTTAAAGTCCAAGGACCAGCTACACTTTTTAGTGTATTACAAAAAAAAGTCAGAGCTGCAGATGATGCTGGCACTGTACTTTCTATTCATAGGCTAAAATTCAAAATATGTCCATTTATTGCTTGAATTTTTCTCCCATTATTTTTCCTTCCTTGATAGTGGGATTTATAAAGAAAAGAGAATGAAAGGAAAAGGGGAAAAAAAAAGGTTTGGCAGATCAATACTTATTTTAACAGGATGTCACTAAGCTCCAGACAAGGAATGCTGGCTTGTCTTACTTTTTCTCTGTGGTTTCAAAGTTCTGAAGAAAATCATTAGTTGCTAGTTTTTGCCTAAAACACAGGCTGAGGCCATACAAGCCAGGCAAGGGATTTGTTCCCACCTGTTACGGGATGAACAATAATGTGTTTTCGGTCTGAGCTGCATTAAGACACAGATTCTGTGTTGCACCAAGGGCACTCAAATTCTGTTGACACCAAAGAGAGCTTGGATTTCTCAGCATCGTCCTGTATCCAGCCCTAGACTTTTAAGACTCTTGGCAGACCCCAGGATATCCCTCTGTTGGATGACTGCTCCTAATAACTTACAGCATCTGCTACAAGATTTTAGCAAGTGAGTGAAGGCACTAGAGACAGAAAAAGGATGCTTAAAATCCCAGTCTTACAGGAAGCGTCTCCTTTCAGGTGTAAGATAAATGGCAGTTGCCGTGAAACCGTCACAAAAGCTGGAGCTTAATGAGAATCCATCAGGCAGAGCTGCTGACGAAGGTACAGCCGAAGCCTGTCGAGGAGAAAGGTGGGAATAGGCCGAGTAACAACCGTGGTATCGGCCTGTGCCTGGCAGTAGATAAAAAAAGGAAAGCCTGAGCACGAGCTTTCTCAGACTCCACAAGTGAGAAGGCCAACATGCTGGCAGGAAAAATGCAACTTTTGATGCTGATTTAGTTCACAAAACCCATTCAGTTCATTTAAAACTGCAAAGAATTTGCAGCAGCAAGAAAAACAACCCCAGAACGCTTTGAGAGTTGTTATTTTGCTGAGGCAAAGGCATTAAGGTTGGATCACGGTCTTGCTAGGAAAAAAATAGGCCAATGTGGCGTGATCCATTTGATATTATCCATGTACTTCAAAGGGATTAAATATTGCTTTCTTAACAGGGAAAAACCATAACAACAGAAAAAAGACATTTCTATCTAGTGACAATAGCGCAAGACTAATGACACAAGTTGATAGACAAATTTCTGCTTTGAATCAATCTTTGTGAAAATGTGTTCAACATTGATATGAGAAATCTTCCCCAATGAAGGCTTTTACTGCATGGTTCTTCCATCTACTAAGTCATAATCATGATATGCATAATATCAGAAGGTTATAATTGAAAATGGCTTTGGATCATCACTGGTGGCAAAATGCGTTCGAGAGCTATCAGATTGATCTAATAACGCCTATAAGGAAAGCATGAAACTACATTAGAGACAATGCTGTGATTACCTCCTTTCTTTCCCTTCCCTACAAAAACGATAAATATAAACATTTTCTCAGTTTCTTTCATGGTAGATTAGAAAATAAACCATCATGCGTGCTAAACATTTAAGAATGAGATTAAATTAAATTTCTGAAATAGAGGAGGCAAAATAGTGTATAGCCAATAGCAGATATTTAAAAAATCTAATTTCTTGAAACAAGATAAATGCATAAACAAGTATGCTTCATGAGCTTGTTAAGCATCTTACTACATTTCCTTTCTGGTATTCTTGGGCTATGATTTTTGAGAATAGTAGTAAATTGGGTTGTGTCCACTGCTTGTGTTGTCAACCTGAGAGATCTCAAGAAACTGGTGGTTTTATAAAAATGATTGGACCATATGTGATGACTGTGGGTTTGTCCTCAGCTTCTTCATCTTTCTAGAGAATCCATTCAAAGCATATTCCAATGTCAGACAGCAGATCATCAGATGAATTCTCAGACCACAGCCTTCAGTCAGCAGAAGCTCTTAAACATTTTTTCCCTAAGATAGATATCTACTTGTCTCTCACTGAAGGTACTAGACAAGGCAGATCCTCCATCTGGTCAGATTGAGGAAGGATTTTATCTTATATTATAACATGTTTAATGCATGTCTGTGGTCCCTGGTAGGCAATCACCTGGATCTTAGAGAGATACCAGCCATTTGGGGGTCCAGCTGTCCTTTTCTAATCCTCCTGGCTGCTGTTCTATTGCTGAAAATTAATACAGCACAAAAGGCAACTCTAGGTATTGTTCAGTGGGTATCAACAACCTTTGCAAGCTATTCCTTCCTCTGAGCTGAGCCATAAAAACTCCATCTCCACTTTAACCTTTTCCTTTGCAAGAATACAATAGACTAAATTGTATTATTTTGCCCCTGTGCAGAGTAGTGCTGGTACCTTCTGTCAAAGGGCACCCACAAAAATGTTCCTCTTTAGCTTGTAATAAATCCTTTGTCCCCAGGATGCGTGTATTTGCAGAAGGCAGAAGAAGAGGAAAGACTTTGCAGTATCTATCTTATCCTTTCTCTTCACCTTTAAACGGAAGTTTTACTTGATATTAAGATGTAGCCCTGGAGACAAAATCTATAGATGTGCTTGGAGGGGAGGTATTTGTACATGGTTTTGAAAAGTATGCTGACAGAAACTGAGTGGTGTTCATAGAATCACAGAAGGGTTTGGGTTGGAAGGGACCTTAAAGCCCCCCCAGTGCCACCCCCTGCCCTGGGCAGGGACACCTCCCACCAGACCAGGTTGCTCCAAGCCCCCTCCAACCTGCCCTTGAACCCCTCCAGCGATGGGGCAGCCACAGCTTCTCGGGGCAACCTGGGCCAGGCTCTCACCACCCTCACACCAAAGAAGTTTTTCCCCAGATCTCAGCTCCATCTCCCCTCTTTCAGTTTAAAATACACTTCAACAGACAAGGGGATGCATCAGTGTGGCCAGTTTTGCCCGGAGGCTGTTCGGAGGCCATTTTGCTCAGCAGTGTAGATTTGAAAATATATACACCTGAAATACTAAAATATTGGAGAAAGACTGCTTCTTGAACTACCTTTGCAGCCTGCTTAATGTAGAGGGGACTCTTGTCTCAGGATACTCAGCTTGGAGCAATTGTTATGCCTGAATTATGATATTTTTGTAATGGCTATGCTAGTCTTTTACATATTTATTTGGAAGACGTTTGTTTTGGCTTTACTCTATATTTTTGTGGACTTTGACCTTTTTAATATTTAAACATTTGAAGAGGAAATAGTATTTCAAGCTAATTGAAGCTGGCGGGCAGTTTTCAGCTTTCTTGTACCCACTATTTCATCTCAAATCTTTTAATTACAGAAGACCTCTACATAGAATCGTAGAATGGCCTTAACAGAGTCAGTCAATTAATTTTGTACAGTACGATAAAAATTACACAATGTGTTGAATTAGGGTATTTGTCGCTGCTAAAAACATGCCTGGGAATCTGGCCTCTTGGTCTTGTTAAACTGAGGCCTCTAGTATTTCCACTGTAGCCTGAGTTATTTCTTGTCCCTTAAAATGCTCTAAGTAAATAACTTGTCACTCAACAAAAAAGCAAATTTAAAAAATCAAAACTAAAATATACTTATCTCAAAATACTTGTGTTTCCAATAATGATTTTCACAAGGCCTGTTATCTATTACAATAAATACATCAGGTGAACAGGAATTTGTCACTGAAAGAACAAGAATAGACACAATACCTGAAATTTAATGGAAAGCTTAAAATTTTAGGGTGAATGTTAGTTATAATCCAAATAGATAAGTATTTCCAATATGAAAATGGGAGACAGGACTGAAAAACAACACTCAGTTCAACTTTTTACTATGATACTAATCTGAGAAAGGTCAGATTTAGGTCTTGACACAATTTCTCAGCTTTGACCCTTTCTAATTAAAATGTCACGTCACGTAACTGAGGCTGACAATGGAGTATGTCTGGCTTGAACTCTGAGCTCTGGTCCCTCCTCACACCGACTGCTCTAAGTGGATTCCACCTAATTGTTCAGAAAACATCTCTGAGCTATAGACTGTCTAACCCTCCCTGTGGCTTCTTTGGTGGAGGGAACAAGGGAAGCTGAAAAGACAAGCTCTGAGCCCTCCAAATATCCTGGAGCTGCTGCTCCCTCTATTGCAGAGTCACCCACCGGATGGCAGCTGGGGGCGGGTGGGGATGGATGGTGGCTCAGTGGTCAGAGTGGACCATCGTGTGCAGAACGAGACCACGGAATCTGTTCAGAAGTGCACCCGACTCTGTCACAGCCCAAAATTACCTGCCCTGGCCCCCAAGTCCTGGTGTGGGCTCTGCTACAAAGCTTCTGTCTTCTGACCTTGTGATTAATGCAGAAGCAAATAGTGATGATATGGGAGAGTCTTATTTCCCCCATATCTGTAGTGGAAGGTATTTGTCACTGTTTCTTTAATAGACACAAATACATGTCTATGTAGCCTCATACGTGTATATTTTAATTAATTTCTGAGTTTAATTACATATTATTCTATTGGCAGATAGTGCCATACCATGCAGAGATAAATTGACGCTATGTGCGGGTACCCAAACATCTCCAGGAAATGGTAAATCAATTGGCACTCCATGTGAGGGTTTATGACTCAGCTATTCCTTCCAAATTCTAGAGTGAACAATACCTGAACCTCTTGCCAGACTTGAGTATGCTAATGATTAACTGGGAATATTTTCTGAGTGATTTGTTACATTCAAAAGCACTAAAATTACTTATGCCAGTAAGTATGTTATAGTTAAACTCTATATATTATTTAAACAGTTTGGTTACTGCTAGCATGATTTATAAATTCAATATAAAAATACTCAGATTTTTCACTGGTTATATTATTAGTCTCTCGATAAAAATTCCTTGCTTTTCTTCCATCTCAAGGGAACTTAATTTAAATATGAATAATGGAAGAAAGCCCACTTCCAGAAATTTAAACTAATCATGCCTTTTAAGGCAGAGAAACCTTGGGTTGAATTTTGGAGTTAGTATGAAAGAGTAAAATGGTAACAAATTGTCTTATAACTTGACACATGATAAAGTGCTGTACATGTTTGATGCAGCATTTGTGTTTTGAAAGCTAGATGTGTATCTCAGTGAAATATTTTTATGAAGTTCATAATTAGTAAGAAAGGTATAAATTGACAAACATTGGAGGGAAAAAAAAAAAGACTGTAAGTTATTTGCAATATTTTCTAATGATAGATTCCAGTATTACTGCACTGAAAGTAGGTATGAATACATGGTGGAGAGAAAGTAGAATTATAATTTTTGAATAGCTTAAGGTTTGGGACA
Organism: Nycticryphes semicollaris; assembly: GCA_013400055.1. Taxonomy (NCBI): domain Eukaryota; kingdom Metazoa; phylum Chordata; class Aves; order Charadriiformes; family Rostratulidae; genus Nycticryphes; species Nycticryphes semicollaris. The sequence goes on along the minus strand of VXBJ01002483.1, from coordinate 994,852 downwards.
CTGTTGTGGGAGAATGGTTCAAACCCATCTTTGTGAAGGAAAGGGAGGCATTATGCTCACTTAGGTAGTCTCTTATTGGAAGTAGTGCACCTCAAATTTAGGGTAGGTTGTCATCAAATCAACTGCTAGGGCTTAGGCAAAGTCTCCTTGTCCTCAGAAATTCTGCCTGAAAGAACTTCAGGATCTTAAGGCAAACAGCCTTTGGTTAAATGGAAACCAGTCTGCAGGAACTCAAGGTTGCTATGAACAAGGTTGATGAGTCACACTTTTTTGATACGATGAAGTCAATTGACTTCTGAAAAAATTGGATTACTGAGAGGCCTTACTAGTCTCAGAGGTACTAATGCAGAATGGTCTGTCCCAAGTCTTTCGTTTTTGAGTAAGATATGGTCCTGATGTTTGGGAGATCTTGGGAAATAGGTGGCCAGCAGTCAGCAACACAAGTTTTCTTCTGAGTTCCATAAGTCCGAGTCTTTCTACCATCCATTCCCCTGAGTGACAGCACTTTCCATGGGTCATCAAGGTAGATAAAAACCAGCTGGGTTTAAGGAAGGAGAGGTGTAAGTACAGATGGCTTCCATGCTTGAGTCTATACCAGGGTGTGTCAAAACCAGCAGTATCAAGCATATCCAACAACCACCCTTGCTTTCCATATGAGGTGTATAGATCTTTACACCTAATACTGTTTAACTAAGGTCAGAACATCTTTGTTTTAAATGTCCTGATTTCTTTTGATCTTTAACATCTCCATTTCCATAGCTTTAACATAGTAAATTCTGGGGATTTTGAGTAGGTCAACTTGAGATACATCCCTCTTGAGGGAAAAAAAATGTTTTGTTGAAATCAAATTTATGTGGTTGTTTTGCTGTTGCTTAAATCTGGCATGTTATACAAGGAAAGAAGAGTCTGAGTGGTGCTCCCATGCGTGGATGCACTAAAGCAAACGTCAATAGTGGTTTAAAGAAAGTGGAAGAAAATACCCAATGGGTTAATTAGGAAAGTTCCAAAGCAGGATTCAAATTAGGCTCAATGGATCACGGAGAAGTAGGTTTTATTTATCCAAAATCTTGATTGTGCATTTCAATAAGTTTTCAGGCTGCAAACAAATGACACATTTTGAATAATTTAGGAAGGTCAGTGACTGTTTTGACCGTGGCCTTGGATTTCCTCTGCAGTCCTGCTGTCTCCTACACCCGCTTCACTCTACAAACGCTATCAACACTTTGAGCATAAGTTTCTTTTTCTCTTCCTCTCCAGGATGTCTCGTGCTTTTGTGCAGGTTTGGCACATGTCCACAGCCCAACATTCGCAGGTGTTACCCCTGTATTTCCACTGCTGGGTAACACAATCCCCCATGGGACAGCCCGGTGTTGCTGAAGATTTAGCTGCTACTGCAAAAGCTGCAAGTGCAAGTTCCGTGCTCAGGGTTGGAAATTCAATATCCTCTCTCTCTTTTCTTTTGCCTTCATTTCCTTATTTCCAAAAGCCATGGAATTTGTTTAAAGGAATGCCTGATAAATAAAAATTAGTAATCACTATTAATAAGCCTCCTGCATATGCAAATTCTAAAATGACAGGATATCTTCTAGTATAATTAACTGTATTATTTGTTCTATGATGGATAAGGCTGTGTCAGCTCTCTTCTCCAGTAAACTTTTTTTATGGAGCTTAAACCCCAGGAAATAGATCAGTTTATGAAGAAGCTCTGGCTCTATATATTCAGGCAAGGACTGAATACTTCATAGAATTTTACTTAAAAGACATTGAGTTGTTCTTCATTAGAAGAGAGTAAATGAATATTTGCCTACCCAATTTATCATGATGATTTTTTTTAGTTTCCCTAACAGAAGATTATCTGTTCCTATTAAAAATAAAGTGTTTGGCCATTATCTTTTAACAGCTATTAGTATATTGCAAAAGACCAAAGAGTAAATAATTGTGACATTGTAGGTGATATAGTTATTATATATACCGAGAAAATACTCTGTAACCTATTCCCAGTGTTTTTCCTTAAACATTTATCCTCACTGAATGCGAAATGCAAACATTAGTCTGTTGCTGTTGCTCCATTCTGGCAGCCACAGAATCTGTAATCTCTAGCTGCATTTTCTGATTGTAAATCAAGTCATTTAATCTTGAATAACTGAATGGTGAAGTCAGTGCTCTTCATTAGCATACAACAGAGCTTGTGCTCACGATGATTTGTGCAGTACTGGTTTCAGATGAGCTGTTGAAGATCCCTTGTGAGATCCCATCAGAGGGAATTACTCTTATTTAAGACCCTAATTCAACACCCGCGCCTCTGACCTAAGATTTGTCAGTTTAAAACAAATGAAAATGTGCCTTAGTTGTCCAGAAGAGGTTTCCCATCAGAGGGTCAAGTTCCTTCCCTCCCATCTTTGATTACACAATTATCTTAGGAAAATTGTGCCATAAAAAGTGTTGAATTTCATGGGGTTTGCCTTTAGAAGTTATTGGAATGTGTGACAATATATTATTGCAGCCTTCCAGTCCCTCCAGTCCCCAGGAAAGCTGGCGATGACTGCGGCTCAGGGAGGGGAGCCACAGCAAGAGGGGGGGAAGGGTTTGACACTGAAAGAGGGGAGACTGGGGTGACATCTGGGGATCTGATCGATAGTGAAAAAGAATTTAGCGAGTCCCTTGGGATTAGGGATGATTCTCTGTGCTGTTTGGGCTGTTTTCGTTAATTGCTTTGTGCACTTGTGGTCCTTTTTCTTTTTGAAGCTTGTTATATTTATAAAGTAATGTAGGCAACAGGCTGTATTAGAGCCTGATTAGTGGAAATAAATAACCATATGCCTGTGAGTAGTCCTTTGGCTACTTGCCATGTCCGAATTATTGTGAATAACCAATGCAAGGTACCACATGGTCTAAATGCCTCAGATTAGTTTGACCATGTAGTGCATAATTTTTGATAAAATAGAGTAATATGGCCATTAAAAAATATAGTAATAGTAAATTTTTTCTTGCTTTAATTATTGACTTCAGAGACTTAAGTATTAATATAGTTTGGGAGAAATTATCTTTTGACTGTTATTTTAAATGGCTAGACATCTTTGTTTTTTTCAAACAGTAAAAATATTGGCTGTAATGTAAAGTTAAATGTTAGTGGGAAGAGCTGTTAGAAAAGAGAGGGACGGGGATAGGGAGAAATCAATAAATAATTTCCATTTTTTCTCTTAAATTCATCAAAGCTGGATAAGTGACCATAAAGTTAATAGACAATACAAAGGAGAAAGATTGGGTGCAGGACAACTTCATTGTGCTCTAGATTTGCCATGGATGTATCTTCCTAGTTAATCCAAATCTCATAGGAAGTAGATCGGTTTAGTGATGGGGCAATAATGTTATTTTTCATTAAAGCCAAATACCCTCAAAGCATTAATTTTTGTGTGAGACAGNTTTAGTTTCTGGTTGGTTAAAGAACCTGAAATCAAATAGATCCATGGTTTATTTCTCTGTGGAAGAAAATAGGCCAGACCATGAATGCACACAGAGAAGCATAGATCTGGTTTTGAAGATTTCATGAAGTCCACAAGTGTATACAGATGATTCCTTGGACTCAACAACATAATATTATAGGGAATTAGTGATTGTTCACTTTTCTTCTTGATTTAGAAGGGCTGGTCTTTATGTTTGCATTTAGTAAGTCCTTGTATCTGGCATACTTCTTCAGCTACAATGGACCCTAAATATAAATACCGCAGAAAAAAACATTTGTCATCTGCATTGACAATATTTACAAGCACATATACAATCTGTTTTACCTTACCTTCTGAAGTCATTAATGCAGAAAGCCTGGAGGAAGCAGTAACAGCAGCAGGTTCTGCTCTATTCACCTTGAGCTTCTTTTAGTCCGATTCTCAGCCTGGGTTTGCCCTCAGAGCTGCAGCCCTGATTTACAGAGGCAATGTTCTTGGGGCTGTCAGCGCTATTTATGCCTGCAGATCCCAAGCTGAGCTATGCCTGTGCGGAGCAAACTGTCTCTTGCACTCACATTTGCATGTCTCCCCAAACACTGGGAGGGAAAGGCAGTTTCTGTTTTACAAATGGACAGAAAAGTGTAACATATTATTTTGCTAAGGTCACATGTTGACAGATCTAAGAACCGAACCCAGATCTTCTGAGCCCTGCTCCTTCCCCAAGTGGACATCCTTTTTTTCCAAGATCTTTCTGCAACTGTGGACTATTTTGAGCCAATAGATCAGGCAGAACTTTGCAACCCCTGCATTTTGCATTGCTCTGCCCTGAGTGCTTACCAGCCCTGTGTCTCATCTCCCTAAATCGGCATTCCCGAGGGTGTGCTCCATGATCTGAGTGAGGTGGTGATTGCACAAATTATGATACGGTGATGTATCAGGACAACAGGCAATAGCTGTAATCAGTGGGTAACGAGGTACCCGTGCGTCCTCTCTGCTGGGGGAGGCTCAGTCAATGACCAGGATAGAGTTTTCTGTGTAGATTTCGTGGATCCTATTTGTCAAACCTCCAGTGAGAGGCAAAAGTGACACCTGTGTCTCAGACCCATGTCTTCAGTCCAGCTTTTCCTGACACTCTTTGAAATTTTGTTTGGTGAAGTGTCTTTAATTTTGTAGCTGAATTCGAAGCCATGAATGATGAAATCTGTTACAGAAGCGTAGCTGTTTCTCATGTACTCTTCCCTGTTTAAAACCCAAGGTGCTGTTCCAGTAGCAAGTGTTACTCCATTCTTCTGTCTTTGAAAGACCTGGAAGAGAGCAACGTGCATCTCTCTTCTCTCTCCACACTGGACTCTATCCTAATTTAAATCTCTGCTGATGCCAGTTCTGTGGCTCGAGGCTGCAGCACGCTGAAATAAGCATTTTGTTGTAGGTGCCTGCTTCAGTGCCATGAGTAAGAGTGTTTCAGCTTCAGTGGAAAATAGTTTAAAACAGCTCACTGAAAATGCATGGTCATACAAATCCTAGTCGTTCTGCAAGCCCTGTAAACCCAGGTGCTGCTCTTAGGCTGCTGGCTGGTTTGCTGAGCTCCCTAAGATGTGTTGTATCCTACAAAATGAATGAGGTTTCTCAGCTCAGGCTCATGGTTCTCTAGAAGCAGGTCACCAGTTCACCAGTTCTGAACGCCTGTGGGAGGCATCTTCATGCTCCTGGTAATGATGGTGCCCAAGTCAGAAGATTTGCGCTTGAAAAATCACTGAAAACTGGCATGATTCATTTTTAAGTTGTTCTACAAAGTGTTTCTTGTGCATGGCTTTTCCCTGCCATTATGCTTTAAAAATGTCCCATACAATATTCTTTATAGATGCGTATTTCCTCCTGAAATACTGCGTCTAGAACATTGTTGGGATTAGACCTGCAGTAATTGCAGATTTCAGCCTGGCTGTAAGTATTTACTGAACATGGAAAATGATATAAAAATGAGACCTCTAGAACGATGCCTGACTTCATTCCGCTGTTACCAAGTGAAGGTTCATTTTTATAGAATGGTTTGTTCAATTTTACTCCGTATTAGAGGAGATCAATGAAATAATATGATATTTGACTAAAAGTGACACCTGGAGTGGTACAGTAATGTTTGCTTTCCTTAGCAAACCAGCTTTTCCAAAAAGACTCTGATCCTTTTCTTGTATCCACAGACTTTGAGGAGTCAGCGTCTCTGAGGTACTTCAAAGTATAACCTGGTGACATTATGGTTTAATAAATACATAGCTTTCCACTTTCACAGCCACTGACAGAATACTTTTCAGATTTCCTTTACCTAACTTATGGTATGCCTATCAGCACTGAACTGGCCTGTAGCTGCTCCCATAACAAGAAAATTTGTTCTCCTAATTCCAGCCACACTGTCTCTCAGGCATCAATTCATCACTTAAATTTGTCGTAAGTGCATTAAATAGAACACTGAAATTGTTCTTGTCAAATAATCTCCAAGAAGTATAGAGTATGACTCTGCTACATCCTTGGATTCTGCTCTGACATTTTACACTGTCAAAATAAAGCAGACGTTACCCTCCTCCCCAGTAAAAATACTTTAAGCCATTAAATTACATTATCATTTATACATATTTTTATCTGCTGTATTTGCATGGCTATAGTTATGGATCTGTCAGTATTTTCACTATAAACCCCTATTTCCAGGAATTTAGACAGTAACTCTGCCTTAATAATTTGCTCCAGGCTAAAGCTTAAAATGCAAGTCTCAGGCTGAGAATAGTATATATATTTTTTCCCTCCATTTTGAAAAGCAAATCATTTTGCCTGGTCTTAAGTATGGGAACTGCAGTTGTGCCTGCAGGGAAGAGCTCCCTGGAGGGGGGTGAGGGTTCTCCTTCCAGGCAGAGCATGAGCTGCTCAACTGCACCCTAAACGTTGGGGCATTAAGTGGGTCTAGCAAGAGAAATCTTTCCCAATCCTCAAAAAAGAATGAAGGGGTGACTGTGCAATAGTCTAGAGATTGGCTGCAGCTTGCAAAGATGTATGCCAAAGAGATTTAAATTAGGGAGTTGGATGGCAAGTAGAGCTTTGGCAACGTAGAGCTCAGCACAGGTTTTTGGGTAGGTTTGGGGTTTTTATTCAGTGTTCCCTGATAGCTTTTGCTGCAACTGCTAAAACTTGGCTGTGCTTGGGTATTTAAGTGGAAGCAATCCCCATCTTTGCCAGCTGCCATGGTAACAGAGTCTTGCCCGACTATTGGAAAATCAGTATAATCACCCCAAAATTATGAGAGTACCTTTGAAATGATGGGATTTGGGGTCTCTCTTTAAAGATTTTTGGGGGATGCCTTTATTTGTCTGGAGATTTCCAGCCTTGCAGTCATTTGATGTTTATTTTGAAAACATGCCTTCCATCTTTTTGCTATGTGACAAGCTGGTTTTATTTATTGTTATAATTAATAAATGAAGTCTGGACTAATCAGATGATTCTAGGAACTGTGATTTTAACAAAAATGTAAAAAAATATTGCAGGGCTCAAAGTAAAATGGTAAGTTGGCACAGATAATTTAAATGCTTTCTGAGACTTCACACGTACTCGCTGCTTAATTTCTTTCCCTCTCCCTCACCCCATTTCCTCTCTCTCTCTTATAAAGTGCCGCAGACACAAGAGCCTAAATTTCAGTTCATCACCAAAGAAATCAGATGGAGGGTGAATAAATTGATCACAATAAGAGAAAGCAGCCATTATTTGCCTGATAATTTCTGGTAATCAGCAATAATGAGAACAGAAATAGAGAAAGTTCTTGCTAATTACATCATTTTTTGTGTGCAAAATGTTAATGTTTTCATGAGAGGCAGGAACCATTCAGAAGAAGAAAAGGGTGCATTTTCTTCGAGTGTTTGTTGCAGGTGGCTATTGTTTAAAGCGGTTTCTTTCCTTGTATGTCTTATGTTAATTATTTAAAATGAGCTACTGTGATATCTAACTGATCCTGAATTGCAGCGATTTCTGGAAAAAAATATTTTTGCTGTGAAGTTTAAAAAATGGGAATGGAGGTAATGAAATAACAGTGAGAAATAAGGAAATAAGATTAGAATTGACCTTGCTGCTGTGAAGACTCCTCTCAGCTCTTGAGAAGGGGAGGGGAAAAATCAAAGATGTTAACCTTATTCGCTTTTTTCCCCTTGCCTCCAGAAGGCCTCTTGGCACATACATCACATCTAATCTTATTTCTCTTCCTTGTATATATTGCATTAACCTCAGTTTGCATTTGGCTTGTTTTCTGCCTTTAAAAAATGTATGGGGAGCTGTACCTTCCATTTGGCAGTCTCTAGTGATTTGGATCTTAATTTTCACCAACAAATAATTTGGTTGGAGGGCAGGTCAGGCGGCCTCCAGGCTAACTTAAAATTGGTTTTGAAAATACACCATATGCATCCCCTGACAAAAGGGCCTGTCAGTGCCCCGGCTGCGGCAGTAGAGAGGACTTCTCCAGGTACTGGGAGGGCACCTGCAGCACCTGCACAGACTGGCTTCCAGGTTACCTTGAGCTGTAGCACCATGTAGTGTGTCCTGCCATGTTTTTTGTCCTGCTCTGTGGAGCACAAAGATGTTGTATTTTAGAGAGATATCCCAATCTCAGAGCTGCACTGTGGCTGGCGCTTCTCAGCAAGTAGGTGCCACGGCAGTTGTTTGGGAAGTGGCTCGTTGTGCAAGCCCTTTGGAGCCTTCACCCCAACTCTGGAGTTGCCACTGCTGTTGGATAATTTGTTGGTTCTCCAGGTTCTTGTTATTAATTCTGTCTAAAGATAGGAAGAAGAACTATGGGTTAAGTCCTAAGCTCTGGTGTGTGCTGGACGCTCTCTGCCTGCTGGCGCTGACCCCTGAATGCTGGCACAGAGCACACGCCTGTGCTTGCCCTTGGGGATCAGCCAGGAAGGGTGCAAAGCACATATTTTGACGTCTGACTATGCAAATGCTTAGAAAAGCACCGAAATCCAAGGTGCTATTAAGCTCTTTGATGTCATTTAACAGCAGACTGGAGGGTTGCTCCAAGGGGCAATGCTTGCTCAATCCTAATAAAGTAAGAACCTGCAGAGGTACTGCCAGAATAGCAGAGGAGCCCAGAGTTTAGCCCTATCTCAAAGAGGGAGCTACCCAAGGAAATGGCCATTGTGAACTCTGAATTTTATTGGAAATGTCATGGCAATTGGGAGTGTCGTTCCTTAGAGGTCTGTGCTCAAGTCAATGCACCTCTCTGGTCACTGGGAAGATGTGGATGTTCTCAGTCTTCTCCATGCCTCCCTTATCTCTGTGCAACCCCACATGGGGAGGTTTGGGAGTAGGAACAGATTTTATCTTACTATTTGCAGGTTTGCTGCTTCTTGGCAAGGGCTCAGGTACCAAGAAAAAACATCCTTGATCTAGGAGAAGTGCGTGTGTGTAAATATGTATATATATACATCCAAGATAAAAGCATTCTAAAAGCAGAATTGAACAGAGGAGTCAACAAAGTACTTGTCATGGAAATGCTTGTGGTTTGGTCTAAGAAATGGGAATATACTGCATTTGTGGAGGAGAAACCAGAGAAGACGTGATGTCTATATCTTGCTGTGTGCATTTAAAAATAGAAAGCAATGAAAACTGACATCTCTATTTCCTTCTGCATTGTTTAAATGACATTAAATGCAGATTTGTGGGTAGTAAAGTATCATAAACAAATCAATAGTTTTTCCCATATTTGTAGCGTGTTTACAACGGTTGTAAACATTCCTAAACCATGAAAATATTGAGGCATATTCTTTTCTATATGCGAAAAGGGGAGTGGGGTTTTTTTTAAGCTAGGAAAGGGAAGTCTTACTAAGTCAGATTTTAGAAATGTAAGTGTTTGACATGATTTCCTCAATGTTATGTGCATAAGGGCTTCTGCTGAGGCCAGTTATGATTGTGATAGTCTTTTTCCTGCCGCACCACCCCCACTGCAAAACCTGTCTGGTTGAACTCTCCCTTTTCATACCTGCTGAGGTAAGGGTATTTCAGAGTGCCTCTCTTTCCTCTAGTGCTGCATATTGATTAAGCTACTCAATATTTGACAACAAGAAGCTTCTTTTCCCAAGGTATTTGTTAGAGAAAATCTATGCTTTTCCATTTTCAATGAAAAGCATTAAACACACCCTTCCCTGTTTATACGACTTCCTCATGGTAAGGTGTGCAACCAGCAGCGGGTGACAGAGCAGTACGGGATGTTGTTTCTTGACACTCAACAATTCCTGCCAGGTAAAGAATCCAGCATTTGAATAACCAGTCATTTAATTCGTGTTTCCCCAAAATTATATTCAGAACTCTCTTTAAAAAGCATTTTCAACTTAGATAAAAGGATGGTTTAATGGATTTATATTAATGTATAGAAAAACATTTGCTTTTATTTCTTGCTTCTCCCCTTTTCAATCTGCACAGGTTCTTTCCTTTACCACCACCACCACATACAGTTGTACAAGAATTCAGTGGTCTTGAAGTAATTCTGTCAGTCAGTGCTGCTTAAAAAATCTGTAGGGTTGCGTAGTCCTGTATTTCTTGCAAGAATTTCCATCATTATGATTTTGTGAAGGATAGAAAGCCTTCTGTCAGAGATAGTCTGGCTGCTGGGGTGAAAACTGTATGATCTAACCATATAGAGCAGTTGCAGTAACTTGTAAATTATAGATGAGTGCTGTGATTCCCCATTCTGTAGCAGGCAGGTGCTGCATGGGAGCCTTTCTTCCATCCTTGCCTACTCTGCCAAAACACAAGACTGAGTTTCAGTATAACTGCCCTCTTCTAGCTTTATTTTATAAATATGCTTAGTAGATATTAACTATTTCCAATTCCTTTCCAGTACGTACAAACAGCTCCTAAAGGAAGAGCAGATTTCTTTTTTTGTTTCTTTAAATAACTTCCATGAATGTTATTCTGGGAGATCTGAGAACGGTCTCCAGTTGAAGGTGGCAGCATACGCACCTGCCGCGGCTTTTTAGGTTTTAGCCAGTCCTTTTCTTTCAAAGTTGTGTGAGAAACCACCTGGCCTTCTCCTGCAAAGCCTTCCCAGAGATGGAATGCTCGTTTTGTATTAGAGAGATGGTAATGGCTGCAGATATGGTACAGGGCAGGAGGGGAAGCTCGTTTGCAGTTTCTCAAGAAGGGGAAAACGCTCTATGAATTAAATTGAGTAGCTGTAAATTTTTGCATGCGTGTGCATGAAAGCTTACCCGGTGGTGACTTCATTAGCCAGTCATCAGAGAGCTGTGACTCATGCGCTGAGAGTATTTAGCTGCATTGCAGATATACATATTAAGACTTAATTCATATTTAATTGGCAATTAGGCAGGAAAGTTTTGAAGAAGTTCGTTTCCCCCCTTTTTTTACCTTCTGAGCAATACTAGACTGTTAACCTCTAGTGATGGTTATTGTAAAGTAGGGTGAAGTAGCAGAACAGGAAATATGGGAGAATGAACATGGAATTATTTGAAACAACATGTTGCTTCTATCTCCTCCATCACATACTCTTCTTTAAAAAAACAACAACAAACCACACAAAAAAGCCCAGCACCATATATTGTTTACCATCATAAAAGTAAAGACTGAAGTTTGATCATAAAAGGTACTTCTGCATCGAGAAACCTGGCAGAAGAAATCAATAAAAAAGAATTGCTTGTCTTGTTTTTTCCAAAATAATACTCAGAGAAAATATGATAACACATCTTGAAGGCAGGTCAGGAAGGGCAAGTTTAACTGAACAGAGGCATCGCATGAGCAACGTGTGTGACTAATCCATATATTCCTTTATTGTCTGGGCACTCTCTCTCCTTCTCTGTTGGGCTGAATTAAAGCAGAACTTCTTTTAACATCTTTAACATTTACCCAGCCTTTTCTACAGACAGCATTCACGTTTGAATTAGGAAGATTTCAGTACCCTGCAGAGATGCAAGAAGTTTAAGAATGCTTATTTCTACTGTCCCCTGCTTGCACTCCTGCCCCTGTGCTCAGTGAGATTCGCTCTAACCTCAGAGCACATTCCTCAGTTCTGACCACATTTGGTGTCTGTTCCAATGGAACGGGCTGCGGGTGCTCAAGGAGAGAAGGGGTGGCTGGTTTTCAGTTGTTCCTTCTTGCCCCTCTTCATCTGAGCAGAGGCAGGGTGATGGGGTGGTTGGGTGCTGCTGTGTCTCGTAGCCCTGTCGCGTCGCTGCTTTCCCAGACAACCTGGGCATCGTCCGTTCTCTGCTGTGTGGTTGGGGTTCTCACCTCCAGTGCTGCCAGCAGTCCTGCTCCTGAGCTCGCTGATGTCGGGCTGCAGACAGTCATCAGAGAGAATCCCAGCTGGGTATCTGAACCTTTGTGGGCAATTAGTGGCAGTGATGTGTGCTGTTAATGAGTGCCATCTGATGGAACGTGGGAGCTGGAGATAACATTGGGCACTGCAGCAAAGGAGCTGTGGCTGGGTTTGTGAGCACCCCGGGGGGCGGGTGGGATGGGCTGCTCTGGGGGAAATGATTGTGGGTGACACAGTGCCCTAAGTTTTGTTCGTCCCTTGACCTGGGTTTTGCTAAGACCTACTGTACCTGGGAGAAACAAGGGGCTATTTTTTTTTTTCCTTTTGCCTTAGTTATATATTTTTGGCAACATTTGTGGATTATGAAGATTTATATAACACAGGAATGCAAAGCAGGATCCAGCATGCAAAAGCCTCTGAGTTACACTTCGGCCTTTCTCTCCAAACTCATCACCACTCTCTGTTGCCTTCACAATCATTTCTTGAGAAACAACGGCTTCTTCCTGTGGAAACAGGTATATTAGTGGAGGCTCCAGGCTCTATGCAGCCTGATGATGGAAGTTTAATTTGATGTTGGAAGTTTAATTTAGACTTGGAGAAATGAAAAACCGTGAAAGAAAATTTGTGGGTTTTTTTCATATATTGCAAGACACTAAACTATATTAACTTTATGCAGTGACTTTTGCTCAGCCTACAGATTCATTTTGTGGAATTGGCAACACTGAAGCTATAGAAAGACATAATAGATGCTTTATAATAAATGCAGTCACCTCACCACATCCAGTTTCCCAGGATAATGATTAACTGTTTGTATTCTTTGCCATTTCTTTATTTTGGCAGCTTAGATCTCAGTTCCTCTAGGTGCTAACTCCTTTTATTAAATACACAGTTATATCTAGATACATCATAAGTATTTTATAAGCCATGGTGTGGGGGTTTTGTTTGTTTTTTTTTGTTTTTTTTTTTTTCTTTTTGGGGGGGCGTGCAGGCCTTTTGGCATTCTGTAACTCCTGTGCCTTAGCAATATATTATGGTTTTTGTTTTGACATCTGGAAGCTGGGATCTAGAGAGGGAAAGGTCAGCCCTGGTGTACGTGTCTGCCCCTTGCAGCGGAGCATTATCTCCTGAAAGTGGGCAGTGCTCTGACCACAAGAGCATCTGCCCCCGTTGTGGAGCTCTCTGCAGGTTTCTAATGACTTGGGGAGAACAGGGTCAAGAACACAAAGCTAATGAAGACTTTCTGTAAGGGTGGTAAACAGATATTTATTTTTTTTTTTACTTGTAAATTTCAGTGAGGATTAAATCTGTACAGAGCCATGGAAGCCTGTGGAACTTTAATTACTCAGCACTGGAAAAGCTTAATTTTGCTGAATAGAGTCTTCCATGATTTAGTATGTTCCTGATACGCCCTTGAAATATCACTCACAGAAAACAAATAGACAGAAATAAAATTGCGAAGTTTTAATGCACCTGCAGTGAGTTTTAATGAAATTCCATAAAAGCACTTCGAACACGTCCTAAAATTAGCTAAAATATTCTGTATGTGATCCTGATATTTTAATTAAAACACAAGTGGAAGAAGTCAGTTAGTTTGGGATTTTTATGGAACTACTGAAAAGTAACTGCAGACACGAATTCTTTAGAGAAATGAAAAAAAAATTGAAAGTTTTTTGTCATTATTTCAGTAAAAATGTGTGATTGTAACACATTCCTGCAGCTATTTTGAATGCAACAGAATCAGTTCTGCATTGCATTTGTGACTCTTTTTCCAATTATTATTCAGCCTGTTGTGCCACTTCATAGAACAGCCCATAGGGACTGGTCATTAACTCCGTTAAGATTAATCTCCTTTTGCTGGCAAAGAGAACAGAAATACAGAAATATTATAAAAGCACAATATACTGATTTCCTTTGAACTGAAAAGTAGGTTTAAGATTTATTTTGCTCTTGATTGTCATCTTCATACTTTTTATAGGTTGATATCATTTGTTCCTTGGAATTTAAATTTCATCACATATCAGTGCAACAGAATTGGGGGAAAAAAATTAATGAACCAGCCTTTCAAAATTGTACATCTGCAAATCTGAAAAGCTTCAAGTGCAGCTCTAAGAAGCTAAACAAAAGCCAAAGTGAAGGGGAGGGCCCTTCTTGAAAGACAATTAAATGACATTATAGATACTATTATTTTCTGAGAAATAATCTCTCATACTGGAAAGAAAACCTTATAGGACATACTACTTATTGCAAAAGATAGGGAGGCAGTTTAAAATTTCCCCAAAGGCATACTCCAGTATATTCCAGACCTCTGAAAACCGGGATGACGCTGTGGGGCACTTAATTATAGACCAAAGTTTTATCAGACTACAAGAAATAGGAAGTACTAGACTTCATATAAAGCTGCTAAGAATGTTCAGTGGTTTAATACTCAAAGCCGAGTACACTTTTTTATTTCTTTTTTTTTTTTTCTCCAGACCAGCTGCAGGCCCACTGATAAGGAGTGCAGGGGAAAGACAGCCTTTGGGCTTGTTGTTCCATTATCTGTGGTTGAAGATGCCCTCGATTGTGGATGGATGTTATATCCACCTTATCTGACCACAGGGAAAATACTTTTAGAAATATTTTAGACTGAGTAATGTGTGAACGTGTATTTTCAAAGGACTTTTTTTTTCTTCTATCAAGGAAGTAATGTCTTTGAGGGAGGACTGATGTTTGCCCCCATAAAGAAGTGTAGGAACACCCATCTTAAAAATCTCTTCCAGCTTCCCCAACCATAGAAACTCTTTTAAAGAGTGTGAAAATGCTACAAGTCATTCTCCAGTGACTGGAAATTGATGTTGCTTTATCTCTGCTGTTCATTGCAGCCCCAGAAAGTGTGCCAGACCTCCTTCCTGAGGTGAGGAAGGTGATGGGCTCAGGTGAGCTGTGCGACACCTTGCCATTAGGCCTTTGCCACGCCAGCCCTTGCCATGATCAGTGCATTGTATGTCTCAACATCAATCGCTTGTCCCTCCCAGTGGTCATTTCATGCAAGCAAAGACAAGGCGATGCAGAGGGTTTGTTATTTAATGGCACTTTTGTTGCTATGCTCAGAGCATTTTCTTTCTGGTCAGCAATTCATGATCACACTATCCAACAGGAGGAACATCAGGAAACCAGTTTTTTCATAAACTTGTTACCCAAGCTCTACGAGTGAATCTGAACCTAAAATTCCTGTCTGCTGGTGTTATTCTGTACGTTAATGAACGCAGAACACCTATGTGTGTTGATTTTTAAGGCTTAATTCACCTTGAGATGCGTGTACTTCAGGGTCAAAGGAGATAATATTTCTCATCCAAGAGATAAATGTCTCTCGCTGACACTCTCTCTGCTCTTCTCTCTCACCCTGCCACAAATTTCAGCTTTGTGCTTCTTGAGAGCCACATGGTGGAGAGGCACAGACGATGACATCAGGTGGAGTCCATCATGCATGCCTTGATGTCATTACTCGGGGGGGAATCTTTTCAGAGGGACGTGGCAGCCTGCCAAGAGCCATCTAGATTTACCTTAAAAGAACCTGCATGCTGAGGACATTTAAAAATAAATGGGTATCAACTTCCTTTTCTCTACAAAAATCGAATATCCCTAAGGGACGTCCGGGGGCTTTTTACTCTTTATCCTCTTGTTCCCTTTCTGTTCCTGTCGAGGCTTTTACTTTCTGCCTTCCTACCCTCTCTTAACACTTTTGTCATTCCTAATTTCCTTGTCTCCTTCTCCCCATTCCCTCCTCCCTTCCCAGCCAACTCCTCTCCTCTTCCTCCTCCTCCTCCTCCTCTCCCTGGGGTCCTCACATCCCTCTGCTGCGACCCTGAAGCTGAGGGAGGTGATGGGGGCAGAGCTGGGGTCTGTCTGACGGGACCGTTTTCCCCGGTGCCAGAGATTAGTGTTGCTGCAGCAGCAGCGCAGCCAAATGTAAAATACAACTATAGCCTTTTCCTGAAATATGCCCTATATAAATTCCAGTCCCTGGGTGAGAGAAAAGTTGACTGTATTTGTTACCATCTCTTTTTTTCATGAGCATACACAATCTCTCTCTATATCTACTTTTTATGTCTAAGCCTCCTTCCAGCCTTCACAGTGTAAGTAGCAGTTCATAGGCCCAAAGGAAATTACTCATACTTAGTTTTTAAAACCTGGTTGATGTTCTGTGTTAATTGACAAATAATGACAGGATTTCCTCTGTCACTTTTTAGCAAAATCAGGCAGTAGGTATCATTGTTAACACTAATAAAGAAAATGAGCTAAATTTATCTTTACAACAAAAATGTTTAATTTATCATCTATAAAAATGCTGACTGAGGTACAACATTAAAAGTAAGGATGACCTGGATTTTATTTGGCACTGACTTATTTTGGGGAATCTTATTTAACCCTTGTGTGTCTTATTCTGCACATAGGTCAGAAGGGTTTAATAACTTTGTTCTCGCTCGAGTTGGAAAAAGTAATGACCGGTAACTACTTTGAGACTTCCAAATAAAAAGAACCATATAGATGTAGCCACATTTGTAACTGACAGCTTTCAAAAACAGAGATGGCTGTGGCCATAATGATAATACCTAGTATCCAGTTCCACTAGATGAATGCAAAACTACAAGGAGTATTGACCCTCTCACTTAAAACAACTAGTTTTCTTTCCCTTCAATAAAGGAGAATTTGGGATTCCCAAACATGGAAAAACCCACAAAAGCTTCAGCACTTTCTGCTGTAGCACCTACTGGTGCCTGATGCTCACAGCAACAATATTCCAGCCTGCATTTGGCAGTATTCTGTTATTTGGTGTGACAATTCTCACGTTCCGATTCCAGACAGCAGGACTGGAACTCTCAATGACAGTAACGCAAAGCAGCAAAGTAATGGCTTTATTTTACTTACTTTATGGAATTCTGTTACGTGGTAGAATTAGAATCTGCCCCCTCAAATAGAGGGTTGGAAATCTGGATGTAAATCTCAAACCCACACAACAGGTCCAAGTTTTCACTTGAGATCCCAAATGGTTTTTGCCATTATTTTGGATGAATTTTGTGGTTTTCCTGTACCAACTTTAAATCTCCTGGGACTGTCATGACTGATCTAAATTAATAACTAAAATACTAAAGCTTTATTGCCATAAAATGATTTCTGTTTCCCAAATGATAAGAATGTTATGACATATATTGATCTACTGAGGAGGTATTAGTCACTGAAAGATGGATCTCCCCATTTATCTTTTGTCCTTTTGCTATTATTATATTTATTGAGAACGTGTCAGAGCAATTGGCACAAAACCTTGAGATGTTGATAAACTGATAAGCCGTGCATATATTTGAAGCAGAAGTTGATCAATGTATATTAACTGAGGTTATTTGGACAGGGAAATGTAATCCTTTCCGCATCTCCTCTTGGAAATAAATGTAATAGTCTATCTCACCTCCCATGTGTTTCCCAGTAATCGCCTTCAGTTATTTTTTTTTCCAATTAATTACAGCCATTTAGATGATGAACGGAGTCTCTCTCATGGGGACATGTACTCAGAGTGCTGCCTGGGAAAATTATTCTGTGAACAATGCAGCCTTACATGCAGATTATTTCTAAGCAGATTTTTTTCCCTATGTCGTATGCATTTGAATGCGCATTTGGAGAATCCAGAATGTATTCCAGGCTAGTTTGTGACTAAATTAAAGGAGGAGAAGTAAGTGGCAGACAGAAGTTTTCATCCTGTTTGTCAGTGTAAACTCCTAGCTCTTCAGGATTATTCCCTTGTTTCCGTGCTCTTTATTGTTATTTAAGGAGGAAAGTGCATAGGAGTCCTTTTGAGTTATTCTCTCTTCTGTGTGTTTCTCTGTGTGTGTGCGTGTGTGCTTCCTTCCTCACTGCTGGTTTGCAAAGCTTGTTTGGGGAATGCACAACAGTCACAACATTTAGTAGCAACAAAACATTTTAACTGTAGTCATCCGAGAGGATGACGAACATAAACCATTCCACGTGAATTATGTTCCAGCAGAGAATATAACTGAAGAATAATGAGGAAGCAAAGAGAAAATATTTACTGGAGGGGAGAATTGGAGACAGGCCAGATTGCAGATTTCTATAGTAGTTTTTTCCTTAAGCCATATAGCAGCCGTGCTACAAATATATCCAAGAGCAGGAATTAACTACTTAAGAAGGTCAGGGATCAGGTTGAAGCATCAGAAGCTTTGCTTCAACACCAGTAAAAAAGGTGTTGTTTGGAGGGGTACTACAGTATATCCACTAAAATAAATCTTCATGCAGACACTCCTGACAGGCATGAATATGTGCTATGCATAAGTACATAAACAGTGTGTAACGATATTCTTATGGAAATTACCATATTGTGGAGAATATCTTTTAAAAAAATATTCAAGATATCAAAAGTACATCACCCACTGTGCAGCTTTGCTTCTGCTCGGGTATTGGGGCACACTTAAGATCTCAGTATTTGTAATGCTGTCAGTGAGCCAGACTCCTGGTATCCGAGTGACTGAGTCTGTCTATCAGCTTTTGACTATCGTGGGTAATTTAGAGGCCTGAATTTAATTTAGGATACTTGTGTGGTCAAGTTTATTCAGTGTGGGCTACCGTTAATAGATAGACCAAGATTACGGAATTGATTTGCATAGAAATTAGAATTGATCAAAATAGAATTATTGATTATTTCAAGCTGAAAAACACTCTCTTCAACCTTGCATTTTCACAGAACAGCTCCTAACTGATTAGCTTTTATCATTATATAAATGATAACATAATAAATGATGTAGGTGGGGTGGAATTTGCTGATCTGTTCGACCACTGTAGAATGGATAATGAGTTTGAATTAGAAGAACTCTCCTTTAAATGCGATGAAGACCTTATGATACATTGCAATATCACTTCCAACTTTATTTAGGAATGAATAATGTTTGGTTTTTCTGTTTCATATTAAAAATTTAATCAGTTTTCCCATTTAAATATAGAATTTAAAATATTTCTCCCACTTGCTTTTTTTTGCAGATTAATTTATTAAATTTATTAAATGTCCCTCATAGTACTTTTCTACATTAAATTGCATTGAGTTTTGTTCCTTCTAACACTTCCAGTGCTTTATCTCTAATGATAAATACTCCCCTTGTCTCCTTTTTTTTTCCTGTTAAATGCTATTTATTTAAAGAACTCATGAACAGTGGCGTTTATTTGAGAGCTATGAGAACAAAGTTTAAATCTTGGCTCTACTGAGTGATCCCTTTCTGACACTGAACAAGTTAGTCAGTCTCTCTGTATACTGTTCCCTGTCTATAATAGGCAGATAACAGCACTTTCTTAGCTGGCAAATCTTAACAATGAAGGTATTAAAGGTTATGTACTTGTGCTGAGGTATAGCCAGAACTTTTAAATAGATAGATTTTTTGAGGGAGGTTGAGAGCCATTTCCTTCCTTTTATTTTATTGCTAACCTCTCAAGAAGTTTTC
This sequence comes from Nycticryphes semicollaris, assembly GCA_013400055.1. Classification (NCBI taxonomy): domain Eukaryota; kingdom Metazoa; phylum Chordata; class Aves; order Charadriiformes; family Rostratulidae; genus Nycticryphes; species Nycticryphes semicollaris. The sequence goes on along the minus strand of VXBJ01002483.1, from coordinate 975,629 downwards.
TTTGTATTTCCTCAAAAAAGTGTGTATTTCAGAATGTGCTGCAAGTGTCATAGCTGGTCACAGGTGTCAGAGACCGAATTATGAAATCGTCTGATTTTAGAAACTTGAGAAGTAGAATTCCAGAATCCCTTTTTAGCTGTTTAGTCTTCATCTGAGGGAAGCCTGGACAGATAGTTATCTTGTTGGAATTCAGTAACACAAATATTACTTGGATGTAATATTCACTTTGGCAAGTGAAGGCAGTAGGGAGAAGATTACAAATTTCATCAGTATTTATTTTCCTACAAACCTCTCTTGCAGTGACTTTCCTTTGGTTGTTCAGGGAGGTTATTTCTTTTTTGCCTTTTGAGCTAGATTCAGGTCATCTGGCTTGCCAGCAATTTGAATACCAACAAACTGGGTCTTTCTGACAGCCAGAGCTTGACAGGCTGCTCTACGTCCTCCACTGAATTGTTGGTCTGTCATGTTATTTCTCCTAGTAATGGTATAAGAGCTGATAGCAACCTGAATACCTAAAAATAGATGGAGAGAATAGGCCTTAGAATTTGTAGCTGGTATTTTATCATCTTGGCTCCCTCTGCCATTGCATGGTGGAATGTGATAGCTTAAAATAACTAAATGCCATTTTTGTGCCAAAAATATAAAATGTCATTCGGTATTGCAGTATCTACTTCAGCTATGGACACCCTGAACGCTTCCTACAGCAACTTTCCTGGCACAGCTAATTCCATGTACTGTCAGAAATAAAACTCTTGCAGGTGACCAGATTTATCCATTGGGGAGAGATAAATCTGTTCAGTTCTCCTAGTCCATACACACGGCATAGGGTCTGCTCTGGTCCTTACGACAGCCACTTTGTCTTTCCACCACCAGTTGGGTACCAAGCAAAAGTATAAAATCTGCCTTGCCATCTTAGACTTTCTTCATAGCCAAGGGCCAATTTTTGCTGTTAGAGGGAGTATTCATGCATATAATGAATATACAGTAGATTTGATGAGCTGGAGCCTTCTGTTTCAGATGGTGTTTCAGCAAGTTGTTTCATTGCTGTAATGCAAGCAAAATGTTTCCTTGTTTTGACAGAATGTGCGTCGCTACCATCGATTTAACATGTCTCCTGAAAAATACATCATGTGGGGGAATTACTTCATAGAAAGCCAAGCAGCAGTTTTTAACAAACTGAAAGATACGGAATGGTGTTGTCATTGCCTTACCAGTTTGCCCGAGCTACACTGCGACACCTCTCCAGGTGAAACCCAGTGCTTCTCATCAGCTTTATCACCCTGATAACCATCAGAGAGGGGAGCTGGAGGTGTAAAACCAAGCAGCTGTGTATAGGAGCCTCATTCTAAGTCAGACAGAGGGACTGTTTTAGCTGTTAAAATATCACATCCTCATCCCAATTCCTCTTTATTGTTCCTGGAGTTTCCAGGAGAGCCCTTGGTGCTGCTGGCTCTCTCTTGCCGCTCCAGGCAGGCAGAAAGCCCACACTCGGGTCTTGAGTGCAGCCCCCGCAGCACAGGGGGGAACCGAGTGACACGGAAAGGAAGAGCTAAATTTTTGCTGCTATGGTGGGAAGTGGGTTTACTTTTACACAGCTCCCTGATATTAGAGAGGCTTGACTGAGCTCTTGATAGCTTGAGTTTATAGCAGTTACTAGTGGAAAAGGCTTTGTAGTTTGTCTAAACTTTTCTTTTTCCTCTTGGGAGTGCATGGAGATCTCCTGTAACTGTCAAACATTCTAGTTTTGCTGGAGCGAGGATGGGAAGGAGTGAACCCAGATCTGTACAGCGTGTATTTTATCATGAGAAATAATTAGTGGGTAAGAGAATTGGGCTGTCATAATTTTTTATGGCTATGTTAAAGCAAAATGTATTGCTAGACAATGAGGAAAAATAACATTTCGAGGGCCCTGTGGTCTGTGTGGTTTTGACACCTTTGCCTCAAATAGTTTCACTAGGCCCAAGTGCCTCACTTCACCCTTCCTCCTCTTGTTTCAATTGTTTTGGAAGTGCCAAGAGCATCTTGTTTGGCTTGATAAATGTTTTGTCAGTCACAGGCAGATTGTTTGCAGAGCTGCACTTCTCTTAGGTATGTGTTTATGAAGTACATAAGCCTGTTAGTGATGATTTTTTCTTCGTATTCTCTTGTGTTTTGTATTTTCGTAGAGCAGAACAGAAACATTGTGTTGTGATGGAGTTGGGTGGTGGCTGACTCACTTCCCTTTTCATCCTCCTGAGCTACGATCTTCTGTGTTTTCATTTTTTGTTCAAGTTTGGCAAAGACAGTGCGATTATGCACTTCACACTTTGTACTCCTGAGGCAATGTTATGGATCTTGATTCTGCCATGAATTTGGATTCAGTGCTACCCTCGGTGGAATATTTGGGCTGTCAGAAGTGTTTGAAGGGTGGCAGGATGGTCGTTTCATCTCATAAAACTGTATGTAAAAACCAATGAAATAAAACACGGGACAGAGGCAAGAAGTGATTCATTAAGGGTGGACAAATTGGCTTTCAAAAGACAAACTAACTGCTCTCCAGAGGGGTAATAGAGCAAGTTGCTGAGCAGTCTGGCTAGAATCCAGAAAAGCATTTAATTGTGTGCTTAATTTTAAATATTCAAGTAGTGCTTTAGCTTTACAGGGAAAAACCATGTGTGTAAAGTAAAACAGAATAGAGTTTTCACACGATTAAGCTTTAAATCTTGCTCCATTTCCCTGAACGTTGCTCCACGGTTTCCAAGTCATGATTCCACCTTGGAGTGATCTTATATTTCGTAGCACACATCTTCTCAGCTGTGCATGACCCTCCGTTTCAGATGGCTCCTGTCCTGGAGGTTTTGGGACATTCATGTACAGCATCCTTAGAATTAAGTTTATGAACATTAAAATAGCAATAAAACAGAGTTCTCTCTGACAACAAATCCATTGTCTGTCTTCAGTGCTACAGGTTTCAACTTTTCATTGGAGGAAAAGAGGGCGGTAGGAGAGGGTTGGTCACCTTGGAGAAAGCTTCTATTGATAAATGCATATATACATTAGTAATTAGCTGCTATACGATGGCTAGGAAAACACACAGAAAAGTTTTGGATAATAAGATGAGTTCAGAAAAAATGTTTCTAAAAGACCTTAAGGCCAGATTCTAATTAGGAAATGACAAAATTCTTCAGAAAATAAGGCTAGTACTGGAAGAATCTTGCCATAGTCAAAGACTACCATCAGCAAAGATGCTTAATTATCCACTGCATATAATAACTCCTTTGTGGAGTTATATGATAAGTATAAAGGGCATTGAAGTCAGAATTACCCTGAAAGTCTTTGACTTGAAAAGCAGGAACAGTGAAACATAATATAACAATAAAAACAGTTTGAAACAAGTTGCATCTTTTCAGCAACAACTTTTTTCAGGCCCTCTGTAAATAAAGGAGAAAAAGCAATAAAGATTGGAGGACTGCAGTTTCTTCTCTTTTACACGAGCTTAATTGTGCTTTACTGTTGTATTCCTGATTTTCATTAATACTAGTAAGAATGAAGTCAAGGCTTACTGCTTCTTAAGCTGCTCAGCACAGCTGATTCTTTGCAATTCTTTGAAAACAACAGGAGCAAAGCAATCTTCCAGTAACATAATACAACCCCTGAACTTCGATCTCAATCAAGGCAATCTAGAAAGAAACAGTAATGTCATAACTCTTTTCAAGCTTGCAACACTGAAAAATAGAACCACTATCAGAAACCTACCCACAGAACGCTGAGAAACAGCTCTCATGACCTATAATACTGCTCCATATGTTGTATATACTAAAGAGAAAAACTGTTTTTTATTTGTACCTACAGCTCCCACCAATTATAGCTAGAGTTGTTGGCTCCCTGTGTGTTTTCATTGACACAGATGGATAAAAACAGATACAGCATGTAAGAGGGAGAATATTGTAACTCCGAGCTCTCGAGTTACAGCACAGACACGATATAAATTCCCTTACACCTTTTCAGCCTGAAAAGCTCCCTGAGACATAGCCTCACTGATTTGGGTCCGTGTAAACTAAAACTTAACACCTTTGTGTTACCGCTCAGGCTTGAAGACACAGCAGAAAGAAGACAAGTGGTTCTTTGGGGGTGAGAGATGTTTAGTACCAGTCCCAAGCCGTACTGGGGGGGCACAGGAGAGATGATCAGGACTACAAGAAAGACATTGTGAGGCTGGAGCAAGTCCAGAGAAGAGCATGGAGCTGATGAGGGGTCTGGAGCAGAGCTCTGCTGAGGGACCTGGGGGTGTTCAGGCTGGAGAAGAGGAGGCTGAGGGGAGACCTTCTTGCTCTCTCCAACTCCCTGGAAGGAGGGTGTAGCCAGGGGGGGTCGGTCTCTTCTCCCAAGGAACAGGCCCTGGGACAAGAGGAAATGGCCTCAAGTTGTGCCAAGGGAGGTTTAGGATGGGTATTAGGAAACATTTCTCCACTGAAAGGGTAATCAAGCATTGGAACAGGCTGCCCAGGGAAGTGGTGGAATCAGCATCCCTGGAGGTATTTAAAAGCCAGGCGACGTGGTGCTGAGCGACACGGGATAGTGGTGGTTTGGGCAGTGTTAGGTTGATGGTTGGACTCAGTGATCTTAAAGGTCCCTTCCAGCCAAGACAATTCTATTATTCTAAGACATTCTGTCTCATTAAGATGACAAATAAGTGACAATATACTGATGCACCTGCCATCCAGAGGTCTTGTTTGTGATGGAGTTGTACTGGCTTAAGCGGCAAAGCTATGATTTCTTCGTCCCCTGCTCCTGCACTGCTCAGTGCTCCTACTCAGTCCTTGTGTCACATATTGTCATTGGTGTGATGGAAAACAAATGCTGACACCCGTAGCCAGCACAGAGGGAGTTGTGTCCATGTTCACGTTGTGGGGACTCACTTGTGAGGTGGCGATGGCAGCAGGTTCCAGCTGGAAACCCTTCTCTGCCCTGGGCAAAGGCTTGGCACCAGGAACGGGCTGTTGCTTGGTTGCAGTTGGAAAGCGCTGTACTGGAAGGTGCTCTGGAGAGAAGGTACCCTCAACCTGACAGCAATGGCAGGAGAGGCAGTTCCTGGCTCTGAATTTAGAAACCAAATATGGGCAAATGGTCCTTCCTTTCCTTTAGCATTTCTTATGGTTTGAATGGGCTTCCTGGGGCACAGAAACTGAGTTATAAGGTAATAGAATTGAGAAGCTGAGATCTGTGCCAATAGTAGTCCCCTTCACCTCCAAACTGTGAGCTAGCTTAAAAATAAAAACAACAAATAATTAAAAAAAAAAAAAGAGATGCTGGAGTAGCTGAGGAACAGGTTCGGATCTGAGTGACCAGTGGCTCTTCTAAAGCAGGTTTTAATCAGTCCAGCCTCTGTCACTTACCTCTAGAAGTTTTGTGAATGAGAACTTCATGTCCTGGATCTTTCTCACCCCTTTGTTTCTGGTAGGGTTTCACATGGTACTTACCTTAAGTTGAAAAGCTCACGGGAGCAAAACAGGACTTACATCAGTCACATTGTGTGCAGTGCCAAAAAATCACATTTCCCAATAGACAAACCTACAATAATAACTGATTTTTAAAATTACAAGAGTGATCACTGTGTATTGGCAACCACAGGGGATTTTTCTTATTTTATAAGCAGCTTCAAGGTTTTTGTTAGTTTTGGTCTCTCTTAGATTTTCTATTCACCGCAACAGAAGAATGGTATTCAATGGCCTTTTTGAACCCTACTAATGAAGTCTTTAAACTATGTAATAACCAACCAAAATATAACTGAAATTATTGCTTTAAATGTGCAAACACAATGATCCTGATAGGTATGAAGGCAGGTAATGTTACATGCATGGGATGCAAATCTTTGTGGCTGAGAAAAGTTCTGCCTTTGAATCACAGGATGTGGGAGATGAAGGATGTAAAGCTCGGGAAAGCAATTTCCCAAAGCATATGCTTTCAGTTTAAAAACACTGTATTAAGTGGTATCTAGAGAAAATATCAGGAGAGCATAAAAGAATGAGTGTGGACAAAAAGCTTATGAAAATTAAGTAAAATTGTGACAACTTTGAGTGATTACTCCACACTGAAGTCCTGAAATTTCTGTTCCATGCAAATCTGCAGATCAATCCGCAGATCTAGAGGAGGGACACAGAAACTGCAGATGTGTAATATAAAATAAGAAATGACAATTGGAGAAATACTGTGTGTTGGGTGAGGTCTCAGGTGACACCCAATACCTTTTGCCATGGTGGAAGGGGTAATGTGAGTACTGTTGTAATATTAATAACAAAATCTACAGCTAGGATATCTAAAGTGATTATTGCCTCATGAATAAGCCAGAAACTGTACTCCAGTGTTTCAGTTTAAAAGCACGTTCTTGGGAGATCAGAACTAGTTCTTAATGATGTAGAAAACAGGAGTGAAACAACCCAAAATTCATGATGCATGCAATTTGCCACGCATGCTTTGACGGGCTCCCACTAATTGCTACCTGCTCTGCGCAGAGCCAGCACCAGCTCTGGTGGCACTGAACCTGCAGTGTCACTTGTCTTTGTAAGGGGCCTTGGAGGGGTCATGGCAAAGCTGCCGTGTCCAACAGTGCGTCCAACACTGCTTCTCAAGGCAAATGTTCTGTCTGGGGGGGGTACTTCATTTTCTGTGCATATTTACATACTTTTGCTAATGTTTATTGGAAATTACACACCCAAGGTAATCTCTGTGATGGGACACACCTACATTTTAAATTTATTGGGCAAAATGGAAAAGCAAGAGCGACCCACAAGACCTGTTTGACGTAACTGAGGACACTGGGATCTTTATAAAATGAGATTATACATTCTGCCGATTCCTCTTGTCCTCTGTGTAGTTTTGAGCGATTATAACACGTCCATGCCATTGACAGCAGTCTCATTACCTTTAAATCGCAGTCCCTGGACTTATTTACTGAAATAGTTAGGTTAAAAATGAATCTTGGGGCTTAACTGGGTTGCCATTAATGTTTATCAGTGCTCTTTGCATTTGAACTGACAAAGGGAAGATTGCAAGAGGCGGTAACTCTGCTGATCCTGCTCAATGCAACATAATTGCAGGGTCAGACTTAACAAGTTTTATATCAGTTTTTTCATAAAGCTGAAAATGCTTTTAGGAGTCTGCAGGAGCACTGCAGTAAGGCAGATGACCTGCCCACCAGTAGAGATGAAAAGGCCATCCCAGCCCATACGCTTCAAGAGCACTTAACGAAAAATCCATTTTTTTGTGTGTGCATCAACGTAGGGATATTTTTGTGCACTGAAAAACCAGTTTCCATGAAGAGCTCCCAGAAAATACCTTATCTAGTAAAGTTTCAAGCATTACAACGTACACATAGACACCAACCCTCCAGTGTTCTGACTTCTCTGAAGTTCTCTCTTTGATTCTGTTTGCTGACAATGCCATGCTGTTATGAGAAAAACAAAGGGGGGTGAAGAAAAAAACCCAAGGGCATTTAATGATGAATTCTAAAATCAATTTCTTCCCTGTCCTGTCCTCCCCCCATCAATGAATTGTTTAATTAAAAGATCTGAGAGCAGAAGAAACACGTTACAAAGGAAGATATCTGCTGGGGTCTCTGTTACCACAATTTTCTTGGTTTTTAAAAGCAGACTCAAGCCCAAAATAGCCACATTACTTGATGGAGTCTATAGAAGAAGAAATTTGCAGGGGCAGGAAAATTCATCTTTGTAATAAAAGATAAACTAACTTTGAGTTTTTGAACTGCAAGAGAGGGGGAAGCTGGTAACATGAGCAAGAGGGCTGGCAATGTGTTGTAAAGGAATGGGCAAATGTAGAGCTTTCTTACATCTGCCGCAACACAGACATGCAGAGGGGCCTGTGCCTGTGAGGGTGTAGAGATGGGCAGGTACAAATCCATACTGCTTGTGCACATGTTCTCATCACGAGTGAGCTTTGCTTTTTCAGCCCTATCTGTGTTTTGTGGAATTTCCATTTCCCACAGGGGCATGTATGACAGAGCAGAGAGCTCTGTCTGTCCCTGATGCTGGTTCTCCTCTGGGAACCACGCAAAGTCTTGCGCTCGGGGTTGCTGATGGTCAGCCTTTACTGGGTAAAGTCTGTGATGACAAACTGGTGGTAACGACAATGTACAGGAGGAGGAAGGTCCAATCGCTGTGCCAGAATCTCATTTAGATGATGTTTTTTGTAGGTGAAGGCCTCAGACTGGCAGGTGTCTGCAAGAAGTGGGGATGGGGGATGCTGTGTGTGTTGGGAAGGCTGAAAGGGTCACATTTCTGCGCTGGTGCCTCTTGCTAAAGGTCGGTTGGGAAGTAGGGGATTGGGGCCTCTCTGAATCCTCTCCATTAGAAAAAGCAATTAATTGTGGATTATTAGTCATTGCTTCTGTTAGCTATGAATTATTAATAATCAGGTATCGCTTTTGTGCAGCCTTTTTCCTTTGTGAAGAATATGCAAAGTCCTTTTTCACACTGAGCTGTCAGTCCTTCCTAGTGTCTCTTTGCTTTGTAGCAAAGCAATAATCTTGTGTTTTCCTGTGGCTACATAATATTTCAATTATGCATCTCTCTGTCTAGTATCACTTTCTCTGTTTTAGAGAAATAATTATTTGAGATTGCCAGAGATGAGCACAAATCAAACAGCATTTACCCCTTCCATTAGATTGAAAGTGGTTGCAATCACCTCCTGAATTATTGAGCTAAGAGGTCAAAAGTAACAAATGCAATAAAAAGCCATTTGCTTTGGGGCTATTAGCAGATTTTGGAGATAATTATATAATTTTTCAAATATTCCTATGAATTTACTCCCGTAGCACAGTCATGCATTTGAACTTCAGCAAGGGAAAATTATAGGCAGTTTATTTTTGTTTTGCTTGGTTCTATAGTAATGAGGGTAATTATTAATAAACAGAACACTTTGTTCTGATAAGTCATGTTAGGAGAGCCTCTGAAATAAAAAGCAATGCTGAAAGAGTACAGTCACTTCTCAACTTGCCCAGTTAAGTTTCTAAATGGTGACATATGCTGGAGTCTGTTGTACAGCCTTCATCTTCCTTCAGAATCATTGCTGTCAGTGGGGCTACACTGGTTTGTACCACTTAAAGTGATCACTAGCATGTTTCAAATACATTGGGCAATTATTTGACCTGGATAATTCTGTCTCCTTTTACTGTATATTGATATTAGAGGTCTGTTTTTAGAAGACTGGAGGTATTAGAGCCTGACAGTACCTAGAGGTAGATCCCACTTTCTAGGAATGAGAAAGATGTAAAAATGTACTTGACTTTTTTCAAGCGTTTGCTTTATTTGACATAAATTGTTTTCCATATTCCTATTACTGAGAAGATAGAAACTTGCTAGTTAACTGTCTGAAATGTTTATGAAAAGCATGTGTCTGTCTAAGGTCTCTGATGTTGGCGCACACCCTGCTTAAGAGCTAGAACCAGAGAGATGTACGAGCTTTGCTCAGAGCTGCAGCCAAAGCCAGTGCTGCTTCAGGGATCTCAAGCTGTCTCTTATTCTCCATCAACTTACGCATCTTGGTGGCCAGGCTGCTTTATCCACTTGTCCAGCAGGTCTAAACAAGGACTTAATTTACTTTTCAGAAGGCTGTGTACCACAGTGTAGTCTCTTTGTCTTCTCTCCCACCAGCTTTAGCACCGCTATTTGTGTTGTCATGGTTGCCCACTAGAAGAGCTGTGTTTTCCTTGCTGTCCTCCCTGGAGGACGACCATAAATATTGTGGGAGGTCTGCAGAACAGAAATAAATGCTTCTGTAAACCCTGACAAATTAGGGGTAAAATCTCAGGAAGTGCAGTTCTGAGCTGGAGTCAAGTCCATGGCGTTAGAGAGAAATTTTCTGGTGTGGCAGTGGAAGTCGCTGCCTGAATTCCATGTTGGGTTTGGAGGGTTTGCTCTGCCAAAGGAGATCCTGCATCCTGCAAACAGAGGGGAGTCTGCTTGGAATCTGGCTCATACAGCAGTAGTAGACTTGGTAATTGTGTTCTGATTAGAGGGTCACTTATAGCTGCTTACACAGTATCAAGGGCACCGATATGAAATGTACAAGTTTGTTTATCAGACTGGGAAGCAGGAAAACTTTTTCTTTGGAAATTATTGAGTTTTTAGGAGAATTCATTGATATAAAGCTTCTATGCCAAATTCTCAGCTGCAGACTCTAGTTCTGCTGAAGAGAATGAATCTGTGCCAGATTCTGGTGTCTGAGACTTTGGTCCCATGAGTCCATTTTTAGAATCATATCTTGACTGTAATTGTATTTTAAAGTGTAAAACAGAATAAGGAAGAATGTGTTACGTAGCATTTTCTTCCACTCTGTTAAAATGATCCCAGTATAATGGAAGCAGGGGAAAAAAAAAATCACTCAGGCAGTTTCCAAAATTGCAGCTCTACGGAAAGGAGGGAAGTGAGTAGTTTATATATAAAAACATTGGTACATTGTCAGGCAGAGCAGCCTACATGGAAGAAGAAGAAAGTGGGCATATCTGCACATCTTTACCAATTTTTATGTATTTGTGGGCAATATGCAGGCCTAACTCCTTTGGTAGTGTGTGCCAAGGCTTCTGTTGGCAGAGTCAGCCAGGTGGCTTGATAAAAATTGTGTGGGGTTTGGGTTTGGCTTTGCATTACGCTCACTTGCCCTTACCTAACTCTGCATGCACCAAAAACCTTACTATTCCACTGAACAGAAAAATGACATTGAAAGATACGTAGTCTTCATTCTTGGATATATATATAAAGATGAAGATAATGTCAAGCAATTTGTTATATTACTTAATGAATAATTCATTCAGCTGCATACAGTTATTTTTTATCATTATTATTATCATTAATTACGTGTGTATAGAAAAGACAGGAAGGCTGTAGCTGCTGCCTCATGAGAAATGCTTAATGTTAAGAATTTGGTTAGACCAAGATGTGTGATATGAGAAAAGGAAGACAGGCAGTGATAAATAGATCAGAGGACACAAAGGCCTTAGTAATGTTGATGGGGAGAAATATCATTTGTTTGAGATGATAGCCTTGGGAGCACAGGCTACTACTGGTTCCCTTGCCAGGAGTTTAGCTCTTTGCTGCTGTCTGAGAGCTGTGGCTGTTCAGAGCAGGGGAGTCTGTGTTAGAGCACATCTGGCTTTGATCCCCTAAAAAATCTTGGTGTGGTCGTGGGAGCTGAATTATGCAAACGCCTTGGGGAAAAGGGCCAGAAGTGGTGTCCAGTTTAGACCAGGCATCCAGAAGAATGTGCAGGGGCCCAGAAGCAGCCCTATTGAAAAAGCTGAACTGCAGCATTCTTGGTATCACAGCATTTAACTCTCGGTGAAAAACAAAAAGGAATAATGTTTGGAAGCAGAAAACAAAGATGCAAAGAGGAGCTTCACAGGAATAAGCTACTCTCAGACAACATTTCACTTTCATATCCCCCATGCAATTCAGAGGTGTCACAGAAACCTGATTGAAATTACATCAAGTGTAATGCTTGTGATTTATTTCTGGTTTAGCACAAAGACAATCTTTACATTTCATGACAGAACTGAGTAAAGCCTTAACAACAATCTCCGCAGAGATACTTATAATACCCATTTGCTGTGTTTAGACTTTTAGGAAAACATAGAAGGAACAACCTCATTGTCCCTCCTCTGCCAGGACACTTGGAGACTCTGTTTGGGACAGAGGTTCCTCTTGCACCTACAGATGGGAAAAATGTCTGTGCCTGGATTTAAATGAGCTTTCAGAGAAGTGAATTTCAATTGTTACTGAATAGACCCTGTGCTATGGTTTTTAGACTTAGGGCCAAACTACTATTTAATACCGTCTATCCCAGTCATTATAAAGATGTGTTAACTTGGGTTAAAATCACTTGTGGTTCTTTAGGTTCTCTATTTGAAACTAGTTCTGTATTCCAAATACAGTAATTCAGTGCTCTGGATAGTTTCTGCCTTTTCTTCAACCCCTCCCTCCCCCTTTTTTTTTAATTAGCCAGACTTGAGAAATCAAAATTTAGTACTGACTGTATAAACAATGTCTTTAATTCTCCCTTTTTTAAAAGATAGGCTTTTTAAAATAGCTTTGTGTCTAAAAACGTTCCAGCTACTAAATGGATGAACGCTAACAGGTTGCCTCAATAGGAAAAATAATAGTTTTGTGTCTCAACAATCTAGGTGTTAAATCTAGGTGTGAATCTCCAGATTCATTAAAGCATACCATGGAAATAATTTTCTAGTGGGAGACATAATGAATGTGTGAGGCATTTCTACAACATGCAGGAAGCTATACATTTTTAGAGAGCTTTTATTATTATTTCTGTGCCGTAAGTCATATTTTCTATATGTCAGAAACGTTTGAAAACTTAGAATATGCTTTGTAATTACTCGGGGGAAAAAATTGACTCATTACACCTTAAATTCAGATAAAAAAGAAATGCAGTGTTTGTGCAGGATGTTTACTAGTTCTGCTTGTTCCAATGGGCCTAGGCCAAGGGCAAACAGTTATAAAACTGTAGCTGTGTAAAACATCCTTCACTGTTTGAGTGCACAAAAACAATACCAGAATGTGTCTGAAAGTGATGGCTGATGGGATTCAAGGTGAAAATGTTCTCAGTAAGGATGTATTTACATAGCAAGACATCCATCTTCTGTTTTGTTATAAAAGCTCTGCATATGTTTTTGCTTTACCAACATGGTCACTACCTTTTTTCCTGCAGAAATATTTACAGATAGGTGTAGTAGAACTTTGAATAAAACCTACGTCCTCCTAAAAAATTCATAACCATTAATTTCAGTATCTGCAACACATTTCCATAATTAATTTTCTAGACAAATAAAAATACAGTAGAGTAACTCCTGTGCAAAATATATAGAATAAGAAGGGTTTGTGAGGATCATCGTGGGGAGCTGTAGCCTCCTTGGCCAGCACTGGTTGATAGGATGTACACCTCTGGGCTGTGTGCTGTGACCCTTAGCTTGACTTTGATGAAGTACATATGAAATAGAGGGGAAACTATTTCATACAAGTCAGAGAAGGCAGCACCTACCAAATATGCAGAAAGCGCTACAGGGGTTAATCCCAAGCGCGATCGGTGGAAGGCTCCAAGGTTGGGTAACTCCTGGGATTGTCCCCTCCTGCCAGTGGTGGCACCCTGAGAGGACTGACTGTCTCCGAGGTGTCTCACGGGTTGGTTGCTGCGTCTGCTTGGATCCCTTTTGCGTTTAGACCCTTGTGTGTAAACTGGAGAGGGTTTAGAGCTCCTCATGGCCAGAAGAGCTGAGCAGTCTGTTCCCTCAGTACATGTCAGAGCTGAATCTCTGTAGAGTCTCTTGCAGTTACGGAGCGGGTGAGGAAGCGCAGTACGCAGGGCTGAGGCAGAAGCCTGGCTTTTGTGAGCAGTGTGAGACTGGAAGGGACAGCACACACACTGTACTTCACTTAAATGTCATTTTCCTCATGACACATTTGTGTGAATTGTATGCACTGATTTTGTTCAGTCTCTGAGCTGTTTGTTTATACCTCTGCACGGATGTCGGAATACGTCGGCTTTTGTTTTCAACGTGCTGTTATCTTTTTTTGGAAGCTTTAGTCTTGCTGAGAAGTATTAGTTGAAAATCAAAGTGAAATTTCAGAGCTGGAGCGAAGCCTTCCTTATAAACATGTTTGGAAAACAGAACACAAATGAGTTGTTTGTTAAAGGCAGTTTACTGTATTATGTGCATGACCCCTTGTAATTCACCATCTGCGGTAAACACCGTTTGCAAACTCTCATTTCTTTAAAACAGACCGAAAATAATTGTAATATTTTCAGAGGAGTCACTGCCTGTCACAGAAGTGTTAATTCCCGCTGACGGGGAGGACTGGGTGCTGCCATGTTTTCCATGTCAGAGGAGTCTGTTCCACGGAGGCAGAGCTTGGGAACAGCAGGAATCTCCTTGTCTGAAAAATTACAGCATTAGGTCTTGGAGTGTAGAAAAATGAAAATGAGCCCATCCTTAACCACTTTGTTAATGTGTGTTGGTACAAATGAGCCGCAGAGAACCCTCTTCCACCTTTTCATCTGAAGCTTTAAATTATTTTTTTTCTCTGCTTTACAACCAAAAGAAAGAGAGGAAGATCTTTGTGTTGCAACATGTAAATTCCAGTCAAGGATGAGACAGTCTGATCAGCCAAGGATATTTGTCCAAATGTAGGTGGATTTTGCTTTATCTGCTGAAGAATAACGCAGTTGATGGCATAGGAAGAAGTAGCAAGAGAAATGTTAACAAAAGTTTTAAATATATATGTATATTTAAAAACCTATTACCAAAACTATGCTCATCTGATAAAAGAAATGATCTAGAAGATTTTACACCACTGAAGTACAAGTTTTCCAGGAAGCAAAAGAGAATTTCAGGATCAGCAACTTTGCAGGGTGGGTCCTAAAATGTGACAGGATGTCACTGTGCTCATCTGACATTCCTCATTCCATATTTCAAATGAACTCTTGTCATGGCTTTAATCTTTTTTTATTTTTCTTTGCATTGCAGCATATGGGAAACCACAGCATTCTTAATATTGCAGGTATTTTTGATGGTGAATGTACATTGGGAACATTTCAACTCTAAATCAAAGAAAGCAAGGATAGAATGATGGGTTTTTCTAACGGCCCTGCTGAGGACTTTTTGGCAATAATAATGTGTCTGCACACATCTGTACAGCTGTCTGCTTATGGCACAAAAAGCTATCATTATAGGCAATGGAACATCAAACAACTGCTTCATTAATGGTCCTATTATGAGAAAGTACAGTGACATTAGAATGCCAGCGTCTTGTTACTATAGATACCTGATTTCTCTCTTTTTCATAAACTTACATGTATCTGTGTGTGTTTTATACATACACATCTATAAATGTATATGTATGTACCTGTCTCCCTCCTTCAGGAAGGAAGATCTTTGCCTTTTCAAGTGTTTAGCATGCTTTGGTAGACATCATTATGCAAAGGACATTAGACAAGCTGTATTTGAATGGCTTGAATTAGAAAAAAATGTTGTAAGTGCAAATGCTCAAGAAAATAACTTCGTAATTCATCTTATCTAACAGCCA
Organism: Nycticryphes semicollaris; assembly: GCA_013400055.1. Classification (NCBI taxonomy): domain Eukaryota; kingdom Metazoa; phylum Chordata; class Aves; order Charadriiformes; family Rostratulidae; genus Nycticryphes; species Nycticryphes semicollaris. Next base: position 960,543 of record VXBJ01002483.1, on the reverse strand, counting down.
ACCTATTTGCTAAAGGCTCTCAGGCTTGTCTGGTCTGTTGTACACATTTGCACTATAATGTTTGCATGTTGAGAGCAGGGGTTTGAGATCAGGTTTGGGTGTGATCGCTTTAGCTGAGGCACAGAGAATTGTTTTAAATGTGCTGGAAAATGAAAGCTATGAATAATTACCATTCTTTTCCTTAGCAGTGCTCAGATAATATGTATTCAAAGCATTTCACAAACGGCAATTGGTTCTCACAATTTGTATGAGCTAGAGAAACATGGACATAGTATTTTCCTGACCATGAGGTAAAAAAAAAGTGACAGGAACTACATAATTTGCTTGAAAGGAGGTGAGGAGGGTCACACGGTAAATCAGTGTGGAGATGAGATGAGATGTTTAGCCCGATTTGTGTACTTTAATCACTGGACCTTCTGCCTCTGGAAGACCAGACTGATAGGTTCAAATGTGCATCACTACAACACTGGTTTGGATTTTTCATGTGGGTTGGTTGGTTTGTTGGCTTATGAATATTTTTAAGATGCTGTTGTGTTTAAAGCACATTGCTAAGTATCAGCATGCTACATATTGATATAAAAAAATGCTGGCTTCAGTAAGGCAGTTGCACCAGACCTTACTCATTAACTTTACAACAGCTGTGTCAGCATAAGAGAGGAGAATTTGTCCTCCAGCTAATGAGAAAGCCATATAGTCCAAATTCTCTATGATTCAGTGTGTATTTACTGGGATCTTGAGTTTCTTGTCTCTGAAGCTTTGTAATTTTGATGGTAATTTTTTCTGTATTTTCCAAAACTTGTTATAAAAATTATGTGGTGACTTCTAATGTGAAACACGGGCACTGGCTGGAGATTTAAGTTCTCTGCGTTTCTCTGACCTTGAAGTCATTTTGTTCTTCGCTGTCAGTCGGAGTCGGGGCTGTGAGACGCTGAGTGTCTCTGGCAAGCTCTCTCCACTCCACTAGAGCTAGTGCTTCGCAGCATTAGCCTCCTCAGTGACTTCTTCTTCTGAAAAAATTCTATCAATAATGGAATGCACAAATGCAGGATCTTTGTTGGAAAACTTTTTCTCCTCCTTCTCCGCTTAAGCCGTGGAGAGGGAGCGAAAGGAGGAGCTCTGAGCACATACCGGAGCAGCGTTTTCCTGTGAAGCCAGGGTGACTGTGATTACATGTAACAATATTCTTGATAGCCTGTACTTTATCCCAAAATTAAACAAGAAAGGGAGGGTCAAGTATTCCATCATATTTATGTTTGCAAAAAAATATAAATTGTTTGTTTATAATTAATTACACCTTTGTGTTCCACGTAATTGCTGAAATTTGGAGAACTGAAAAATGAGAGAGACAATATCATTTCAGTTTAAATTTTGGATGCTAGCTAAGATTAAAGTCAAGGGGTTTTCTTTTTGAGGCTATCTGACACTCCTTTCTAAATGCTACCATTTCACACAAAATTGGGCTCTCTTTGGATTAATAAATTTGAAAATTAAGTTGATTTATAACCAATTTTCTCCTCATTTAAACAGCGACCTGCAAGTGTTTCTCCAGGGATCAAACAGGATCAGAGAAATTATGTGTTGTTCGAGTTGTTCACTGAAGCAGAATCCCTCACAAACACGTGCATATGCTGCTGGGTGCTTTAGGGATCAGATTAATACATTTACCTTGTTGTGTATTTTTCTCCTCATCTTGGACCTGTGTGTTCTCCTTACTAGGAATTAAAAAAGAACCAAACCAAAAAAAAAAAACCAAAACCACCCAACAAGCTGTTGCTAATTTGATGGCTGCAGACATAATATATTCCCTCTTATTCTCTTACTCCAGTCACAGCACTGGAAGCTTACGATGTGCTGAGTGCATCCACCTGGATACCCCAGTCAGCTGCAGAAGGACAGTTGGCAGTTCCCCACCTCAAAACCGGGGGAAACCGGGCAGCAAAATTACCCTCCCTACAGCTTTGAAATCACAGGAGTGGTTTCTCTTTCGACAGTCAGTGTTTAAATGCAGGCTGTATTTAGAAAGCGTAGCCATATGTCATCCCCGAATGAGACAAAAAAATGCCTTAAAACCCTAAATTGTTCTCTGAGCAGCAGAATTAATGGGACATGATTTTCTGTAGTTTTGTCCCCTGCAGTCCCCTCAAGTCCTTTCGGTCCCTCTGGTATGTTAAGTCTGTTGATTACCATTGGGCAAAGCCAGGTGTAGATGCCGTGGCTGTCATCTGCTCCCTCTGCAGATGCACTCACCTGCAGTAACTCCTTACTCTGTGCCAGCCTCCCCGCGTGGACGTCACCCATAAACCAGATCTCGGGTTTGTTGGGAAGCCATGGCAGTGGAATTACAAGATTTAAAAACTTGTCAATGTAATTTCTCTAATCAGCTTTAGTGCTTCTGCCTTTTCTGCTGCTCCATAATTCCCCAGTCAGAACCCCCTCGATAGGCTTCTCCAAAATCACCTTTCAGAAGGGTCTGCCTCGGTGCGACTGGGTTTGCATAATTGCTGCCTGTATCCGGAGCACGCTGGATGCTTGCTGTGTGTAATCACAGCGGGAAGTTCACTTGCTGCTTGGCTACCTGAAGCGATAATGCATGCCCAAAAAAATGAGTTTAATGAAAATGTTTAGGATATCAAACTCAGCATCAGGGATGCTTAGAAAAGCACTTAGCCATGGAGGAAGGGCAGCGTAATGCACTGAGCTGTTGGAAAAAAGGTCAAGGTTTAGAATTTCTCCCCCAAGTTTCATGAAGAACAAATTAAAAATAACTAAAAAATGAAAAGTCATGAGAAAGCAACCCTAATTTTTGTGCTTATACCAAACCTGTAAGAAGCTTTTCATTATTGAATATTGTCTAATTAATATAACAAAACATAGCAAAATAAGCACACGTACGAATTATCAAAAACAACTGTAGAATAATTTTCATAGAATCACAGAATGGTTTGGGTGGGAAGGAACCTTTAAAGGCCACTCTAATCCAACCATCCAACCCCTCCACAATGAACGGGGACATCTTCAACTAGATCAGGTTGCTCAGAGTCCCCACCCATTATTTTCCCTCCATTTTCAGTATTTCCATTGTAATCATTGAAAAGGGTATTTCATGTCTCAAAATTCCCTGGAGACATGGAGCGGGGTTTCTTAGGCAATTCCTTAAGCTTATTTCTCTATGTGAGAATTCGAAAAAGTAGTAAAAAGTAGTCAGGCTTACAAATAGGTCTGTGGACCACACGGAAGCATCTGTCTCTGAAACAAATTATCTGCTGTCAATGGTGAAAGATTGTGTGGGACCATTGGTGAGACAGGTGACGGTGTCCACAGATGTCACACTGTTATGGACAGACATAATGAGACCTGGCTCCAAGCTCTCGGGTGCCCATAAGTACCTGGTGCTTCTGCCAGCTTTGGATCAGACTGTGCTGGAGGAACCCTCTTTGGGTTAAGACGAGGACATTTACAGTCTCAATCAAAAGAGCTAAAGCTGACACACATTGCCATGGATTGCTTATTGCAGTTGAGTGGCTCACCAGTGCCTTCTGCTGTTTCTAATATGCTCTGCTAATTTTTTCAGGATGGAAGAAGATAATGGGAAATAGGGAACAACACACTTTATCTGTAGTCAGATTGAACTGATGAGTGACTCTAGGAAAGGATGGGAAATGCAGAGTTATTATACAAAAGAAAAGTTAGAAAATAAAAAAGGATGAAAACTGCCCGGGTAGGGTTAAGTTTAGCCTCAAAGCTAAAGATTTAAACCGGAATGAGGAGACTCATTAGGCTTTGAGTAGGTCATCTCTTGCTTTCTCTAAAGAGAACAGTGATGTTCCCTGGTGCTCCTGTGGAAGAATGCAGGTGGAAAGAAAAGCATAGACAATGAAATAATAGGGAGAAAGCAGGTATTGCTATAGAATAAAGTTTCCAAATTTCAGAAGCTTCTGTTACTCAGGTCAAGAACCAGGGAAGAGGAGAAAAGGACTCACAACCCAAGAAATTTGAAGGCTTTATTTCAAGCCTCAAACTGTGATTTCACTTCTGGCTTTTTTAAAAACTTTTTTCCAGTGTACAGAATTTTAAATGGCTGTTTTTCAAGGTCTGATGCCTCTCATTCCATTCTCTGGCACCAACATGCAGTGTTGCAGAGTCAGGCACATCGAAAGAAACATATGCTGAAGGGACAGACACTTTAGGGGCTGCTGAAGGAAGTGCCAGAAGATTGAGCTGGGCCACCACAGAACCCTGTGGCAGCAGGAGAGAACCTCTTCCTGGGGAGCTGATACCCTGGATCTCAATGAAGCCCCACAAAGACACAGCTAAAGCTCTGCTCAGGGCAGGAGCGTCACAATTCGGGGTTCCTGTGTCATAGCCCTGTTCTCTGAGCACACCATTTGTCATAAAATATAAAACATTTCCTAGAGATTTCCAGGAGCAGGCAGGTAGGCAGCAGTGCTCTTAGCCCCATGTCCCTGTTGGATGCATACCAGGAATTCCAAAGGAAATGGTTACTCTTTATATGAGTAATGGTATGCTCTTTATATTCTAACAAAACCAAAGCTATATTAAATAGACTCTTAAAAAGAGATAACATCAGCGCTTTCTTGACAACACTATGCTCTGCAGTGCCTTCTTTAGGAGGCCGGAGAAGGTAAAGCCAGTAAGAACTGAGCTGGTTTATACCAGGTGGGAAATCAGTCCTCACAAATAAGGTTTAAAATGCTGTTACTTTTGCAAGTTTCAGTGGAGCTTGGAGTATATTAATTTTTATTCCTTATCTCAAGCACTACAAAAAGGGGAGAATTAAGGCGAACCCTCCCAACCTGAAATACTTCCATTTTTCACTAACTATCGTGGTCTCTATTTGCCTGATGACAGATGTTAGTTTCACTCTGGTTCATTCCTTTTTTTCCCTGTACAGATGTGATTTACTAGATCATAAATCAGTCACCACTTTTGGAATTTCAACTAACAGATGTCCTCTTTAGAGATTTTATATAAACACTGTTAACCCGCAGATTCTTTTTGAGGAACTGCCAGTTGCATATAAGAATGCCAATTGGCATGAATGTAACTTGAACATTTGACATATTAATAGATTTTTCTCTGAGTGAAGTAGATTTATTTTTTATAGAGAAGGCATGGCTGCTTTAGTTCTCTATTAGAGCCCCAGCTTGCAATATCTGTTTGCGTGCAATGATGTCATTAACTAGAAAACAGATGCACTCATGAGCATCAGAAATCAATCATAGCTGTTGGCACTTTAATAAACAGCTGCCTTCTTAAATGGTTTGGAATAAACACTGATCATCACCCGCTCTTTTTGAAGGAAGATCAGTAGGTTATAAAACTGCTGATTAGAGGAGGGGAAAACCTTGAAATTATAAACTTAGCGGCTGAAAACCTCTGATTGAGTTATTTTAGACTGTCAAAAGATTTACAGTAGAAAATGATTGCAAGATACTGCCTGCACTGTGGAATATCTGTTGTATGGCCACGGAGTGGTGCCTGATATATTCACACGGACTTTCTTCTTCAGAAATAGATTTTATGTAGAGGAATCAATAGTATTCATAAGTCATTTATCAAACTTGAGCACAGCAGAATCTTACTTCTTCATTGTGCAGTTTGGAAGGAATTTGCTTAAAGATACCAAATTCCTTCCCTTGCTCGTGGATGCAAACTAAGAGAAAATGTGTTATCCTCCCTCTTTTCAGGAGATGCTTCTACATTCAGGGTCCTTTTATGACCTGTATGTGGGCCGGAGGATTTAGCTTTGAGACAGCAGCTGCAATTCAGAGAAAGTGCCTGGAAAAAGGCAACCAACTATCAAAGAGTGGCACAGGGAAACAGCACATCACATTTCTCGTACCGCGCTCAGATTAGCTTCAACTCTACCTCGCTAAGTAGCTTATCAACAGAAGAGATGTAAGAATAATTCTACAGCAAATGCTTCATATGGCTTAGTGACAAAAAGGAGAGATACGTTACAATATATCCCGCTGTGGCTGGTAGTAATCTGCTTGTTCTGGCTTCTGCTGCTGTGGGATGTGTCCCCTCTGTAGTTTCTGGGAGGGGGTTATGTTCGCTGTATTGTGCCATCAGGCCATAATCTGAACCTTTTACAGCAGTGCCAGACCACGCTGGTGTAGCTCCTGGTATTGTTGCAGAAAGTTCCTTGTATCTCTTTGTCATGGTTCTGTAAAAACGTCTGCAAAACAGATTAGAGCTGGGAAAAGGAGTTTATCTGCAGGCGAGGTTGTGAGCTGTGGGAGGCAGAGACACAGGTTTGTCGTGGGCCTTTTGTGCAGGGCTTTGCACTTTCGGGGTGGTGATCTATGGCTACAGCTTGTGGGAACTAATGCAGTCGATGAAAGCGATAAAATGGCATTCATGAAAGTCTTCCCGGATCCTTTGGAAATGTTACTTATCTCAGCCAGAGCACCCATATAGAGCAGATCCACACTGCGCTCTATTATGAAAAATATGTACTCCAGAGTGGTTACGAATACTATTTGAAACCATATTCTTCAGTTCCAGACTGCCATATTATTTTATATTTAGGTTCTCTTTCCAAATGGCTCACAGAGCTCTACTGAACCATTATTCAGTGGAATCGGCATCAGAACCTATCCTTTTCCCCCGGGGTCCTAATCTCTCTCTGCTCCCTGTCTCGGAGAATTTCACTGCAGTGCCATCCTTCTTCTCTCTGGCCACCACACTGCTTGACTGAGTGTGGAAATCTCAGAGTTACATGGACACACACTGTGATTTACTTTGCCTGTAGTTAATTTTGTGGACAATATCAGACAAACGTAAACAAACCAAGGAGAGCTTTTCCCACTGCACGCTTTTCCCAGAGGGAGTGTGATGCCTCACTGCCTGAACTCTGGGATTTCTGGCAAAGCTCGCTAATGCCCAGCTGTCACGAGGTGGATGACAAAGAAATGTTTTGCCTCATCACTGAATATTTAACTATTTTAAATCCCACTCCAGCTTCCCTGCAAAGATGTCATAGGAATACTTTCTCTTCCAAGTTTTGTCCCTCTGAGTGTTTTAACAGCTGGCTGTGGGATCTCTTCTGGTGGCTATTGCCATCGAGGCCAACTGGTGTAAGCCTCAGTTACTCTCTCTCCAAGAACTTTTCAGTGCATCTTAGAAATCCACTTAAGATCACAGTGCATAGTTTCTAGGTTTCATTAGCTGCAGTACAAAAGCAGCTTATGCTCCTTTTTCGTTGCGTCTCAAGACCTTGGTACTCACTAAGAGAAGCTCTCCAGGAAATGAGCAGTGTAAGGAGCTCATGCTGAATTCTGCTATTAACACGGCTCGGTGGTGTCGTGGGAGGTATGATTCAGTGCTACTTCAGATGAAAAATAATTTCCAAGGGAGGTTCCTCTTGCTGACTTCTTTGGGTCTGCTTGTGAAAACCAGGACTTGGATTGCAGCTGGCTCAGAAGAACAGAAAGTACATGATCCAGCTTTTACCTTGGCCTTGCACCCAGATTATCAGAAAAAGAAGCTTGTTTTGCTACCTTTGATTATGGGTATAATTTCTCCAGAATTTAATTTTTTCATTGTTAAACTGAATGACATACTCTAGAGAATTGTATTTCTATAGCATATTTTTAATAACTCCAGATCTACATCATCTTTTGTGGCGTGATTCTCTAAACTCAAAGGTATTCACAAGGGCAGATCTGAAATTCAGAAGGTGCATGAATTACCCATTAGCTGAAGTGTTCATGGGAGACAGGAGGTATTTTACATGTGGTGTTGCTTTCGTGTTACAGACCTGGATTTAAACTTAGCTGCTTGCAAAAAAGGGCATGTTCCCTAGAACTGTTCCCTACCCCTAGACCTAGAACCAGGACTGTGTTTTGTTAGAATCAGTATGAATATCCCTACGATAACATAAGCATAATTTGCTGTCCTTTTGCTCTCAGTAAGGCAGTGCACTTCCCCGGATTTCATGTACAATGGAGATAAGACTGTGATGTGGAGGATTGAGGAACAAATCTCCTTTTTGTGTAGTGAATTTCAGAAGAGAATTTGATTTCACAGAGACATCTGTGCATGAGTAGTCCAGAGCTCTGTGAAGTGAGGAGTGAAATTCTGGTAGTTCCTTGGTGCTGGTGGTTGCTGCCGTGCCCTTTGCCATTGCTCCCACGTGGCCCTGGGTGTTAAGATGCTTCAAGAGAAAAAGTAGAGTACGATAGAGGGGGATTGGCAATAGAACAGCATGTTATACAATAGCTGCTCCTTCACCCACTGCCAGCTATTCCATAACCTCCCTCCATGCCTTTGAAACTCTTTTACTAAAGATTGGCCTGAAACCTGACATCTTTTAACCTGGGAAAGTCCATTCAAATTTCATGACTTTTAGCCTGTGTAATAGGCCAGGCCGAATCCTTGTGCCAGAGGAAGCTTTGGATCTGAACTCTCACTTTGTGGCTCAGATCTCCTTCCCTCCTCTTTTTCTGTTTCATCAGTAAGCAGCGAAGGAAGAGAACGTAAAGAGCTGCCGCAGATGATTGCCCCACATCTATCTCTGGTACATGTAGGTGTTTGTGAAGTTTTTGTTGGCGTGAGTGAAACAGCATTCCCCTCTATTAAGTCTCCCTTCTAATACTGAACCCGTAGTCAGTTCCTGATGGGTGTATAACATAATCTCAGGATTTGCAAGATTTAATTACACCATTACAGCCTAAAGATGTTTCTCCCTTTTCTTGACATGGTAAATTACCTGCATCACTCCTGGTTTTTAAGCCATCAACTGGAGATAGATGAGAGGTTGCAGAAGAATGTATAGATTAAAGATCAGTTCTATTGTCACACAGAGAGCAGCACTTCATTAAGACCGTGCAGACGGCGGTGAGAGGCCGCACAGGTAATTCATCGTGGGAAGCCAGTGGGTGTGAAACAGCAGGACATCACGGGTACCTGTTTCACTGACACACCAGCTGTGCATCAGGGTTTAGTTCTGTTTAGTGAAAAAGTTATCTTACCTGCATCATCATGTTATGATACGCACCTCAGCAGATAAATGTCATGCATAGCTAATTAATTACTTTAAAGGGCATGTCTTGCACAGTATGTAAATGACAGGGAGACCGTATTGCACTTCGCACAACAGTTTATTTCAAATGAAACAGCTTGAAGTTTCTTCACATCAGATTTGCTTAATTTTGATTAGCGATATGCACGATAAGTATCTTAGTCTTGATTTTTAACTCCAGCTTTTTACACCTCATGAAAGAGAGTCACAAATGAGCTGATACACGTGCATAAGAGGGTGAGTACTCTATTTCGTGTACCCAGCACAACACCCCGTAGAGGGGCAGCAACTCTCTGCTGTGTTTGCAAACAGAGTTCCAGGTTAAAAAGGAAGCATATTGTGTGTGACTGAAAAGAGAGAGAATCTCAGAAATCAGGCCAAGGACTTCCCAATGCAAATACTGCAATTTCACTAGCCACATCCAGATCAAAAATGGTCAGTAAGAACATGTCTCTAAGTGCCCGTCTACAGCATTCTACAGCTTTGTAGCAGGAAGCATAACATTTTAGATGAATTCATAAAAATTCTAGTCCAGGTAGTTCTTCTTCTGGGTTTTGCTGACCTGAATCAAAGCAGCCAAACTCTTGAATTTGTTATTGTGGCTGAGAACGGTTTTGACATGCTGTAAGTTATGAAGAAAAGCAAAACTAATGATAATTAAGCTGCAAACCCCACCCCTCTAAATCAGTAAGAAATCATCAGAGCTGTCTTTCCTCGTTCTTCCCACAGTAGCAAGTGGCATACTTGATATCAAAAGAGCACTTTAAACTTAGCAGGGTGGCTTTATTCCCTCATTGTTCTTTTCCACAAGCCCGACCCTTCAAAGCGAGTGATGTTGTGGGGGTTTTTCCACCCATTTCCTTTTTGTTTCCTTTTTTCCTACCCTTCTCTCTAGCTTTGACTTTTCTGGCACTCCAGTACATGTGATCCCATCCCAACACTCTCCGATGTGCAAGCCGAGGACAGCAAGGCATCCACTGTCAAAGCAAACAGGTTCCCTGGCTTCACACTGTGATACTGTTTTTCTGGCTACAAAGTTCCTGGAGGTTTGGGAGCCAGGAGCACACATCCTCCTCTCCGTGACTCAGCTTCAAAGTCACATCTGTTGTTCCAAGAGCCTTTTAAGATGTTTCGTCAAAAAAAATTTAAAAAACCCCAACAACTCCATACCTAATGATCATGAAGTGATTGAATGTGGCAAATGTGTACAAATTCCCTGCCTTACAGAAGTACAGTCTGGAGAAAGAGAGAAGGCTGTGTTTGTGTCCTTTGTACTTGGAGCCAAATTCTAGGCCTGGAGAGGGATTTTGGTGGGGAAACGGATTACCTCCCAGCTCCTCAGATCACCTGGAGCTGCTATTACTGTTTCAAACACACAGTTCTGGCTTAATTATACCTTATTTCAGTTTCCTCTTCACCTTTTGGTGTTGATGTAAAGTGGGAGTCAAAATTTACTAGCCCTAGAGCTTATTAACATTACTTCTATTGCTCACAAAGGAAAACCACACAAATTATGTGATGGGGCTCTCATGTGATATAAACCGGCATCAGGTTAGTGAAGTCAGTAAAGGTATGACAGTTTGCATCTGCAGAAAGACTACTCCATTAGTCCATTTTACGACTGCAAGTTAATGAGCTTCAGAATCATAAACATAAATGTGTGGGTAATGCGAGTGTCGGTGACAACCATCCATATCTAAGGGACACAGACCTCTGTGTGTGGGGAGAAAGGACACGCAGCCTTGTCAGGGCGTTAGCAGCAAGAGACCTACTTGGTGGAACTGAATCTCCCACTGCCAGCCCTCAAATTTGGAAAATTTGGTTACAGCTGGGTTTGGGGGGGTTGGTTTTTCTCCTCTGTATGTAGAATATTTAAGCTTATACTGGAAGTTGGAATAGTAGAGTCTTTTGGCTGGTAACTAACCTAACCAAACACTGCCACAGCGTTACAGATTCCATTTTCATGAATGATGGAGATTTTTGTTTGGAAACAGTGGCTTGAAATGTATTTTGACTGGGAAAACATTGATGAACCTTATTCTCAGCAAGCCTGTCTTTGTCAGACATGCACGTGACTCAGGCTCATTTTAAGAAATCCTGGACTGTGCTCACAATTTACCATGATTTTACACAGTTCTGAGCAAAATAAATTGGGATGATTTATTTTTCCCCCCTCTTTCCCCTAAATAATGCAATTTTCACAGAGCCCTTGGGGAGTTAGACACCCAGTTTTCCCTTAGCCCCCCAAACCCCTTCAGGCTCCTTTGATAATCCCACCCTAAATGCAAAATTCTTTCCAGGTGGAAATCTCCAAACAAGTGAAATCAATCCGGCACTTCTTACACTTACACACCTGCAGCTCATTTTCTCATAGGAGCTGCTCACTACAAATAGCACAGAGACTGTAATTACATGTAACTTTTTCTATTATTTTTCTATTAAGGGATTCCTTAATGCAAAAAAAGAAAAATCCCACTTTTTAAATAACGAATGAACAGAGAGATGTCTCAGCATCAAGAGGGTTTTAATTAGAAATGCTACCTGTAAGTACATCTAAACAGTTGGTAGCAGCCATGGAACACTTCTAATTATAATCATCATTTTGTTTTTCTCTCAGGTAGCTTAGCTCATTAATTACTTTAACAAAATCAAGTCTAGCATTTGATACTACTGTGCAAGATAAAATTCAAATTAGGTCAATATCACTACCAAAATATTATGAGCTGATGTATATTAATGGTATTCCATACACAAATATCGGTAAGATATTGTCTATAAATAATTTGGATGTTGGAGTGCAGACCTTTTGTTCCCTGAAATTTACTTGCACGTAGCAAGTTTGTCTTTTCTGAACACTTTTCTCAGTTGCCCCATCTGGATTTCCCTATTTCCCTATCAACTTTATGAAAAACCTTCTTCAGTACGTATCTGCCGCTGTAAATGCACAGAGTTTGGGTGAAACCCGCTCATCGCTGAGTCTGCGACTGTGATTCCTCACACACCGACCTGCCTGGGCCTGCCTATTTATAGATCCCAGGAGTTGAGGGCTGTTGGCTATGGCCTGTTTGAGGATGCATAAATAGGAAACAGCCCTGACAAATGAGTCAACAGAAAGCAGTCTGGCCTTGAAGAGAGTGCATAGAACTAAAAGTGATTAAAGTGATGAGAGCAAATGAAGTGTCTGTGAAAGTTAATTTTCTGTAGATGGCAGCTTTCTCTGATATCCTGGTATGGTCTACTGGGCAAACCCTAGCTATTTGTTGCACGCAGAAAAGCTGAAAGAACTGATAAACACGGTCATCCTAAAAACAGCCAGCTCCTCGTTAGCTGGGACATGGCCCTTAAGCAGCCCAGGGGCCCAGCCCTATCTTGCCAATAGAACCCATTGTAAATGAGGATTATTATTTTGAGCGGGCAAGAGGTTCAACATGTTCTTTGTTCTTGGATGAGTCCCTGCCTTTTGCTGTGGATCAGCAGCCTGCCTTCCCTGCCGAAAGGGACCTCTGGTGCTCAGCATGGCCATGCTCATTTCTCTGATGGCAGTGAGACAGTCTCTGCTCTGGCACAGCTGAGATGATTGATTTGGCTAATGCAAATGTTAATTTTTCCTGTATGTGATCTGTACAGAGCAAAATACGTTCATGTATGTAGGCTTTTAATGCCATGTTCATGAGAAACGGTGCACCGGGGCATCAATAATGCTCAAGTGCTGCTGCTGGCAGGGAGCACAGTCCAGCAATATCAGCCTTCGCTTCTCAAAAATGTGATGGGGTCTTTGTCAAAGTCAGTCAATAATAGAAGAAACTCTGGGTCAGGAACAAGACTGGTAAGTTTATTTCAATTTCAGTGGTATGGAAGGGATAAATAGAGGGTTTTGCAATTAGTTCTTTAAACTTTCTATTAAGTATGTATATTTCTGGGGGTTTGCCTGTTTTGTTATTACTTGTGATCCCAGATGCAGTCTGGCAGGATACTTTTTGTCAGTGCAGTAAGCTCAGGGCATGACAATGTTCTTTTCCTTCCTTGAAATAATATCCTCACGTGGACAATCTCTCATGGGGATGAACCTGAATTCCAAAATTGCCTTGGCTAAAGAAGGTCTGAGTTCAGCCTGCTAAAAATACAGCTCCTACATACTTGCTTTACTTGGGCCCTTTATATCCCATTGCCTTAAATGAGGTCGCAAGAGAAAACTGCTTTGAATTAGACCCTGACAAAACCACTGCTTTGAGAGAGGCCCGAGCTGCTCACAAAGATGTGCTGAAAACTGGGGCTGCACAAAGCTTCCCACCACTGCCCTCCCCCTCGTTGCTGCCCCAGCCTGAGAGCTCATGGGGAATCGAGTGGGCCTTTGCCTCTGGCTGCTGTGGAGAGGTTTGGTACCTGTTGGGGATGGAGACAAGGCTTCCCTTTCTTGGTGCTACCACAGAGAGCCATCACTGAGGATCTGATGTGAGGGAGTGCGGAGATGTTAAGGAGCCAAACCATCCTCCTAAGGGTGATGACATGCTGTCTCTCCTCTTTTTGCTGGGCCACCCTCAGTCCAGTCTTCATGTAAATGTGTTATCTGGACGTCTGCTCGATGAGCCCATTATCTGTGCAGAAAACATCTTTGCTTTCAAGTTAAATATTTTCAGAAGGCAGTGCTCCTTCTGGCGCTTCACTCAAGTTCACTTAGTTCCATGAAGAAAACTAACCATGAAGAGTCACTCTACTCCAAGAGACTGTGCTGGAGAAATTTTGTGCTAGTTTTTCTTAAAGGAGAAAGGAATGCACCGCCCTTGCCCCGGCTTTGGACATGCAGTCCTTCCTCCGGCTTTGTTAATGTTTACCTACTCGTTTGTTCAACAACAGCTTATTTTCGCACTGTAAACAAGGACCTTGTGTTTAACAGTGTTAATTTGAGAGTGTACAGTGTTGGCAACATCCCACTGTATGTGGTGGTACTCGTTAAAAGGTGTATTGAGCAGCAGAGCTGTATTAAGCTTAATAAGAAGGATGCAGCAGTAACAGCATCCATCGACTCGCTGGGTGGGTGCAGGTCAGACTCCTTTGACTCTGAGTCCTCTGAGTGTTTGCAGACCTCAGTGAATCACATACAGGTGATGTGCTGAGTACATTTGAGCACCAAAGGCTCTAAAAGGAGCACTTGACTCTTTGGAATTTCTGCTCTGCTTGACAAGCAACAGGAAAACTGGAAAAAATCTGTTCTCCTAAGTACAAAAATCAAAGTACCAATTTGGTTAGGCTTACTGGGACAAGTGCTTCAATAGAATGCTTCGGAGATGTCTGTCTTTTGTAAGTTTAACTTCTATCTCTGCAATTTAAGTCTTAAACTAAGTCACTATGGTATCAGTAACCTCTCACTGAATCCACACTTTGCTGTCAAATTCAGCTGGTATCTGTGTTTCTTGGAAATGCAGAAGAATTTTTGTGGGAGATGGAGTGCTTACTCTTGAATAAAGCAGGATCAGCATTACAGCTAAGGCTGAAATTTAAAGAGAAATGACAACTCAGAAGAAAGTTCTGAGCTGTTTTCTGTTTTGAAGTGCTTTAAATGAGTCTCATATTACAGAGGTAAAGTTATTATTGTAAACTTCTTCCAGTTCAGTATATATAATAGATATGTCATGGAGGACATAAATTGTATTTCTTTTGATTTTGTAGTTTTGGTTGGTACCTTGCCATTTCCAGGGGGTGGGCTGGGTGGGGGTGCAGAGGATTGTTTCTTGAGTCCTTTAGTCTTTAAAAATGCCAGAATCTGTTACAGTGCTGTGCAGTATGTACAATTTTTTTCTCACTGTGCTCCAGAAAGGATTGTGTTGTGCAATGCCGAAGGCTTAGGAGCTTCAGAATGACTGGAGGTAGTTTCAGAAGTATGAAGAAGTACTGAAGTAAGTGTCTTAGAGGCTTTTATATTGGGTTGTATTTGTGACAATGATGTTCATAAATTCTGTCATTCATTTTCAAATTACGTACCTACTGAGTGGCTGGATTGCACCCAAGGATGTGAAACATTGCTCACTTTCTCCTCTTCTGCCCAGGACCCTGCATCACAAAGCAGTGGTTAAAAAACCAGCTGCTAAAGTTGGCATCTTGTGCCAGCAAGAAGCAGCTTCTCTGTACTGGAGTGTCTGGTGTGTTTGCACATGGCTGCCTTCTACTGGAAGGCATTGGAGCATCCCAGCTGGCTCAGAACTCCAGCCAAAAGCCAAGGCCTCTTTTTCAAGTGTTCAGATGTCTGTGATTTAGTAATTGGAAGACCAGGGTTCTGTGTCGGGATTTGCTGCCAACACAAAGTTCAACAGTTCAGAGTTCGCCAACAGACGAAATATATTTTCATGTTAATAAGAATTTTGTGATAAATGCTAGTGTGTTGAGGTTTTTACCCCAAAAGGTCTCTCCTGACAACTCAAAAGTCTGAAAGGCTATAGGATTTTATTATAAATATTAATTTGGTTATATGCCGGTGGGACTTAGCATGGACCCAGCATATGTCATTCTTCATGGGTTTTAATGTTCAGCAAGAATATATGCTGTCAGAAGACATTTATACAGCACATGCTGTGTCCTGGTAGTGGCCAGCTCACTTTAACTTTAATTGTATATGAGTTTTGCTTGACAAAAGCTGCAGGATTGAATCGACTTTGAATTGTCATTTCCCCTGAATTGCTCAAGCCCTCCCACCCTGCCCCCAAAATATACTTAAATGATTAAACTGACTGCCTAGACACAGCTGTTAATAAAATGTTAATGAAATCAGATTAAATCAGACCCATTATGGTTTAAACATTAATATTCCCCTATTGAAACTGTGGTAGAAAGCTGTGGGTTCCAGGTGTCCTCCAGGGAGGGGATGTGGTAGAGCAGAAACGTCCACACACTGGTGGAAACCAGCCTACAAGAGGATGTGTAAAATCATGTTTATAATAATAACATAATCCCTGCCCTCCAGTCTCATCGTAGGAGTGTGCCTGCACGGTATGGTGTGGGGAGGAGAGGAACAATCAGGGGTTCCTTCTGGTGAGGGTCATTGCCTCTCCTTTCTCCCTTGGGGCTTGACACATGGGAACAAATGCCAGTGATACATTTATGGAATCACTGAGTCACCGTCTTCTGAAATTTGTATCTCAAGTTTTTAAATTGCAGTAATGTCTCACTGGAATATCAGTTAGTTATATGCCAGTAGCCTGTCCCCTTTGTGTCACTGCTGTTCCATTCAGCACGTATCCATTTCATTCACCCTCGCTACCCAGGACAAGCAATATGTCCACTTTATCATTTTTATTGCTCTCTTCAGTAGTGTCTCTAGTTATCAATGTACCTTCTATAGAGGAGAGCTCTAAAATATATACACTAAATCAACCTTGAGCTGAGTTTGTGTAACTGGGAATTAATCACCTCCGTGGTCCAATCCACTCCCCTCGGGTGCTGCGTACCTACTGCTGGCTGCTAACGCTCCCAGTTACTACTGTGTTACTGTGAGTAAAAAGTTCTCAACTCACAAAATACAGGATCCTCTGTCTTGTAGTGAAATAACTTATATTTTCTATATGGACGGATTGTGCTGCTCACTCATTTCCAATCTCTCCAATCTCTCCGATCCTCCTATTACAATGCTTCCCTCTGTTTTTTCACTCTGATTGACATTCTTTATTGTTATCTTTGTAGAGTTTTGTTTACTTTATTTTTTCCTGGTCCTGGAAAAAAAAAAACATGCCTAAAATAGAAATTGCCCTTCATTTCTGCCCATCATTTAATCTGTATTTCCTGTAAGCTTACTATCTATTCTCTGTTGTAAGTGTGGCAATTTCCAGAGCCTACCCAATTATTCTCTGTAGATAAACCCTAATTTGACTGGGACAATAGTGAATGAGATACGGCACCATGAATATGGTTATTGCTTTCATCAGCTGTGTTATCAAACAGAGCAGACAGAAACATGTCAGACAACTGCATGTACCAAGGACTCAGGAAGATAAGTAGAGTGTGATTCACCACCACCAGATGCACAGGTTAGCATGCGAAAAGCAAAAAGCCTTTACCTCCTTCTGCCAGAGATGAGCAAAAACATACCCTTTGCTGTGTGTAACCAGAGCAAGAGTTTGTGTCCTGCTTACCTGCATTATGGGTATTTATCGTTACAATGCTTTTATGGGTACTTCATCCAAGGTACCACAATATATAATATCACAACACCAACATGTAGCCATGAGCCTGGGCATCTTTGTACCTGACTTTGATTGGGAAGGGCTGGCTGCCTGGCAGAGCTGGGGCTCATGGAATTGGTTGATTTATTCCTAGGAAAGTTATGGCTTGATTTCTTAAACCTTTTTAATTCCTAATTGATAGAAGAAATAATAATTTGGTTTCTAATCCAATTATGAGGACACTCCTTTTAGGTTGGACCCTTATCAGGCTATTCCACTTCACATCACTAATTAAGATGATTGGGAAACAATACAATGTGTCGTAAATTGTCTGTGGTTGTTTGACAATACTCGTTGTATTCGTCTGTGCTTAAATACAGCTCTGAACCATAACTTTGATTGGGAGACGTGGGAATATTATCAGGGAATGATTCATAGCATTAGGTATTACCTTCCTCTCGCAACACATCTTCTCTGTTACACTCTTTTGTTCTGGTTTGATTTTTTTTGTTTGTCATATTAATGGGAGCTGTGAGCAGAGTTCCAGAGGCAATGTATTGGGTACAGGAGTTGTTATAGAACATTAAGTCCATCCCATAATTAAATGCTCTATCTATTTCCTTGTAAACAATAAGACCATAAAAGAGGTAATAGAAAAAAAATGATCTCCTGAGCGTAATGGTTTATACAAAATATGGCCAAAAGATCACAGCATTTCAGCAGCCAGGAAGTGCCGGGTCCTTTGGCTTTGTCCTTAACCTCGTAGAGTAAAGATAGGATCATCCATGGGCTTTTGAACACAACAGATCGTCTCTTCATGGGTTTTGAGCATTGCATGGCATGGATTCCCAAGCTAATGGAAGAAAAAATACATTTCTCTGGATGCAAAAGTACTTTAAAAAAGGAGTTTTGTAATCAATTTAAAAGCTAGACCTGAATTAGTATCAGATTTTCCTTATGTTTAATTAAGTCTAATTAAACAATGCAGACATCTTCCTGTCACCTGTGGTGTGATTATGTTAAATATTTAATGCTTGTGAAGGATTAGACTGCACATCTAATCTATATCTAGCAATCTGTTCTCTCTCTGGAGTACTTTTTATTTAGTTCTGCTTTTGTATAATGAGTTGCATTTCAAAGGAAATTGTTAAATACTTTGGTGGGAAGGGGGACATGTCGTGCTGTACTGTTTGGAGAGGAGAATATTGCTAACAAGGCGTGCAAGGTGGTGGCTGCAGCTCTGCTGAGATGGGGTGGCAGGGACAGCCTTCTCCGCCTGTCTGCGAGGAGGAGGAAACAAACCCAAAGTGCTTGGTTTGCTTTCGGAGGGTGGGTATAACCCCTCTCCCGCCTCACAGCCCAGTGATGAAGGGCTTTGAAAACCAGAACACAGGGTTCACACTGGAAACATCCCTTGCAGCGTGCACACATCTCAAGGTTGCACATTTCTTAGACTCGCTTTCCCAAGGGGCTGTCAACTGCGTAACAGAAAAATATCTGTGTACATCCCTCCCCTTCCCAGCCCCCCTGCTCCTTCCCAACGTTTGCACTGCCTCTGAAACACAGGAATGCCTTTGTGTGTATCTGCCCACCTCTTGGGATGAACCCCTCCACAGGAGAGGCCAAGGGTGTGCTTCTGGGAGCGATTGCTTTAAAAGATGGGTGTTTGCATTTGGTCCTAATAATCATCTTCTATAACGAAACCAGCGGGAAAAAGTTATTCAGCTCTTCATCAGAAATGGGTTAAATATATTCTTACTCATGCTATAAAAAGCACATTAAAATACTTCTCTGGCAGTGTATTTGCATTAGCCATTATTTGCATCTAAGGACAAAAGACAAATTCACATAATTATTTTTCAATTGGTTGGGTCTGTGTCTGTGTAATCACTTTTTCACAGTGTATGAAGCCCTTTCTCAATAGACCATAACAGTAATAGCTATTTCTTATTTACAACTCGAGGAGAAGATCCAGCAACCAGATTTTATTATGCAGAGTGAACTTTTCAAAATTAAATTAGCAGAGCTAACGTGGTGGCCCATAGTAAACTAATTAGTTGTTAGACTGTTGGCAGAGATGCTATCAACTCTTTCAGACTTCCTAACAAACATCCTTAAAAACGACAAGCAAAGTTCGTTTCTTGCATTTTGGTTAAGCATGAAAGTACGCGTCCTCCTTAGTCAAAATGAGAAGGTAATATCATAAGAAGTGTCTAAACGACAGAGAAAATAGCTCCCAAAAACATGCTGATGAAAAGCAAAGCCCAGTCAGATGGTAAGAGTTTTTCATTAGCGTACTTTAAGTAACTTGAACATTGGTAGCTTCATGCTCTCTCGATGAGCCCACCCGCTTTCATCTGCAGGAACAGCAAAAGGTTGCAGGGGTCTGTACGGGATGGAGCTCGGTGGGGTAACACCACTCCAACCAAGGAACGACCCACAGGTCTGCTGCTGGGGGGGCCGTGGCTCCACTCCCAGCACCTGTTGGGAGGAGAGATCATCCGTACTTCCACAAGTAACTTTGCACTTACCTGCAGTTAATAGGGTGTTCATCACGAAATCCATGCCGCGTCTTATTAAAAGTGCTCTGTCATTGAAAGCAGAAGGTGGAGGCTTTTTAAACTGGGGTTTTGTTGCCCTCTAGTGAATGAGGTCAGCATTATGCATGGGAAATTATTTTGATCGCTGCATAATTAATGTGCTCTGAATTGGTACAAAAGTGCAGTCAAATTGCATCCTATTCCCGCTTGAATTAGTTAACAGAGAGATACTGGTTCTTACAGTCTGTTGCTTCCTTCCCTGAGCTTGGGTTTTGGTTATTTTATTTTTGCAATGAGAATGCCTGATTGTGTGGGTATCGTGATAAGGCACAGTAGCCAGGGACAAGGAATAAATCAACTAAATGGATCTGCAGCACAGTAGCTTTAATGCATCGGTATATACTTAGTATGTCTCCTGAAAAGAATTTCTAATTATACTGTCATGGCACAAAATGCATTTTCAATAGTGATAAATTATGCCATCATTTACTTTCTGAGAACATGCTGAGATTTATGAAAGATTACCACAAAATTATCATGCGGGGATAAAAAAAGCCAAATGCAGTTATCATTGGCATCAGGAAAGAAAGAAAGGGGAAAAAAATATCTTTCCATAGTGAAAAGGTTAGCAGAATTGATAAAATGTTATGCAGTATGAAAATATGCTGCTATGGAATGAAATTCAGCTTTATGTCATGCTCTTGCTCTGACTCTGTTACCTGTTTAGAGGAGGAGGTTGTCTTAATCCTGTCTAGAGTGGGAAGCCAAAGGGCCTAATTCTTCAATGACTAGAACTTGATGTTTTTACTTACCCGGTATAAAAGCGGTGTGAAGTAGCAGCAAGCCCCAGCACAGCACTTGAGAAAATATGAAGTTATTCTTAGTGGCCTTCACTCAGAACAGCCACCAACTCGACACAAGCTGATCTAGAGTGCGTGTCTAGAGTCTGCTGTTACGGAGCACACATTTGTTACCTGAGATGTGGAATCTGCCTTCTAAAAGTTTTCCAGGATTTTTATCTTTAATCCTCACTTGTTTTTTTTAAAGAAATCTACAGAGTTGATGTCATTTTGTGGCAAAGCTGCCATTGCCACAGCCTGCAGGACACAGCCCAGCCAACCCTCCTGGCAGGCTCCGTGGTGGAGCATCATCAGCCTCGCTGGCTCCAGCAGCTCCTTGGCTTTCCCAAAGAGGAGCGACTCTTCCATGTGCTCCCCATCCCCTTCTGATTTTTTTATTGCATCCCATACAGTCCAGAAATAAGAAAATTCTTCCCTCCACGTGTCCTTCTACCAGTTCCTGTCTGAACTGCTGCTTCTCTCACTCGGAGGCATCTATTATGGACTTGAATCACAACCCTTTATTTTTTAATAGCATCTTTCTTCTGTTTGTTCTAATGGGATTGGGAATAAGATTTATATTTTTCTTGTAAAGGCACCGCAGTCTTGTATAAGATTAGAGAATACAGAGATGAAAGAACAGCTATTAAGGATGAAGGCAGCCCCCAATGGTGTGGGACTGGGTACCCTGTGAGGTCAATTAGGGGTTCAGATAAGGCTCAGAGAATGACAACAAGTCCTTTATTGACCACTCCGGGAGAAAAATGCAACTTAGAAGCAAGGAGATAAATAAAATTTTATGGTGTTTGCTGCACTCCATGAAAAACAGAGAGCGGGTAAAGATCAATATTCTCCAGATAGAAAGGACAAAGTTAAGGGGAAAAGTATTGCTTTCCAAGACACTGAGGTGTATACAAAACAGGGGCACAAATCCTGAATTTTCCCCACAGCCCAAGCTTCGCTGTCAGCCTGGGCAAAGCTGTGGGGGCTCTGGGCTCACTCCCGATTTCCTGTGCAAAGTAACGGTGATGTGACCTGTAAATGTGTGCAAAAAGCACTATCTGATTTTCTGAGAGTGCATGAAGGGTTCCCAGTTTTAATGCAGGTTGTTGGGGGGTTTTAGTTAGTGGCTACTTAGACTACTCTTGACAGACTGGGTGGGGATGGGGTAGTTGGGAGAAATGGGACATTTGATCAAATTTCTTATTTGGAATAAGTCAAATATACTGAGCACCGCGCAGCGCTGCCCCAGCAGTCTCACTGAACTAAAAAGGCTTTCCCAATAAAAGAAGATGTCACTGAACATAATGATAATAGATGGCATAAGTGATCCATTCACAAAAAAAAAAAGTAAAAATAAAAGACTTAAATAAACCAAAATACAAATATAACTCCTAAGTGTATGAGCTGCTTGTTAAACATCCCAAAGGTAATGCAAAGAGCAAGACAGGCTGTCTTTCAGAAAAGAGCTGCCTTCATTGTCTGCTGCTGTATGAGAGATTTCCAGCAAATCCTCTGTGGTCCCATTCTAATTTTCCACCTATTGGCTGTTTTTATTTGCTCAGCTATTCACTGGAACAGCATTTTCAGTACTGTCACATGGTAACTGCAGTTACGGTAACGTATGGTAGAGAGTTCACAGCCAATAATGTCACTACCCCTGTTTGTTCTGCAGCGTATGTGACCTAAAACCAGAAATGTGAGTTAAAAATGTATATATTATTGACTGAGATGTTAGAACATGAGAGCAGATTCTGATCTTCACTGTGCTAACGGAGGTGTGAGGTGACAGTATTGACTTTGCTGCAATTCCATGGCGTTGTGTTAAGTGTAACCATTTAGTTCGGGCGCGTTCTATCGGCTTTGCCTGATGCATGCAGCATATTCTCATAACCTGTAGCACCTCGCTCTAAATTGCTTTTCAATGTTTTAGCTCTATTTTAGCCACTACAAGAGTTTTTCTTATGAACAAACGTGATTGGCAGTTGTTTTCATTAGTCCAAGTTAGCAAACAGAAATCAATCTCCTGTTCCGAGCAAAGTCTTAATTTTTTAGAAAGTTTTTTCCCTCTAGTCATTAGCAAATGCTCCTGGCCAGCTTTGGTATATTTTATAAAGACATTTACATTCATCTTCTTCATGCTTCACACTTGTTCGCTAACATTTTTTATCACATGGTGAATTTTTTAAAAATACTGCTGGCTTCCTGTCTGAGTCTCCATACTCTCTGGAAAATGCTGAACAGAGGGGATGCCACTGAAAAGCACTGTTTGCTGTTTGTGAAATTTAACATTATGCTTAAATTAAAAAATATTATTGCAAATATTACAGAGAAGGTTGAAAGTGTTTCCTAAATAGATGGCAACTACTTCAGGGGCTGTTGTTAACAAAATGGAAAGCAAAATGCTTTCCTTTCTCTATCTGTTTGTTAAATGCAGAGGTGATAATTGCTTTGGTTTGTTCACAGCTGGCACTAGATGATACGTTTTATTTTCATTAGCCATGGAGTCCGCTCCCAGACTTGCTCAGCTTCTCCAGTTTCATCAGATACAGTTGCAGCTGAATTTTTATCCTTAAAATGCAGGCTATGTTTGGTCCTAATAAGCTTATTAAGAATTTTTGTAGTTGAAACCCATTAATGAAAATTTCTTTTGATGGAAAGGGGAATTTTAAGGGTTGAGTATTTATTTATTGAGTATTCATTAATGAAAGCACAAGTGGACCCGATTTCAGAGTCCCAAGATCCTTGGGACCTGAGAAGTGATCTGCTGGTCACGGAAGCTCCCCAGTGCCAAAACTTGTGTGTCATGAGGTCAGAGCACATCTATGACTATAATATTAGATGAATTCTTCACATTATGGGGTTTTTTAACATTTCTGGACAAACCTAGCTTTACAAGATAAAGTGATCCTGAATGCTTCCACACTCACTAATCTTCACTTTCAGCTCATTTAAAAATGAATTCTCATTTTCTTTATGTTTATTGAATCATATTTATTAAATTGAATACAATTTATGCAGAACAAATATTAGCTCTAGCACAAAATGACCTACTGAGCTCAAAGTCTGCGGAGAAAAAAAACGAGCAGTTGTGCTAATAAGATCTGGCTTCACTTACAACACATCTGCAACACAAATCACTACAATTTCTGTTGCTGGAGGGACTTAAACCAGGACGTTACCAACCAAAGAGGGATAATTTGTGTGTGTATATTTGCTCAATAATGGCTTTCAATACAATGAGTAATTAAGGAAGTCGTATCTCACCGTGTTGTTTCCAACACCCACATAGCGTTTATTTCCAACCCTACCTCAAAACTGTCACCTCATCACTAGTGAACTTTTGCCCCACGATTGCTGGGGAGCTCTCACAGGGTGCTGCGTGGAGTCAGGAAAAAGTACACATTATGTTCCATCTTTGGCGGGTGGGAATAACGGAGTCAGAACGTGGAGTCGCTTGTTCCATTCAGGCATCGTGGTCCTGATTAAGGTTGTGCGTTCGCACCGTGCACCCTTGTAGCCTGTTGAAATTGTGTCACTGGAAAACTGGAATAAGCAGATTTAATCTGATGTTTCAGAGTAAAATTTAGGTTGGAATTGCTGCATGAGGAAATTGTAAAAAGTTGATGCAAAATGGTTTTAAGCAGATGAAGATCCATAGCGTCAAAGAGTAAAGTGCAGCATTTATTTTCATCTGTAGTGATGGATTTGAGAGGAGGAACAGATTTTGTGCATTCCTAGGTTAGTAGGATGGCTCTGATTTGAGCCAGTGCAACTTGGAGGCAAAATTTTCCCTAAAGATTAATTATTCTTGATGCAAGGACAATATTCATATTTTCACACGCACAGACAAAGCCTTGGCAGTGCTTTCTCTGGGGAAAATTGTAGTTGATAAAAAAGAATAACATTTGAGGACTTCGTTCTTGTAATACCTGCAAATTGGGGGTAAACAATAATTATCTTTGCTACTCTAATATTCACAGACTTTGTCGGTCAAGAAGGCTCTGATCTCCAGTGAGATTCTTTGGAAACTGCAGGAGTACAAATAAAGAAAATGGATGTTGGTTGTCACCTCTTAAAATCTGCAGCACTCGCTTCATTAAACGCCATGCAAAATCTGAAATGTTGTTCATGCATAGGTCCTTTCCTCTCTGCAATATATTTCAGTCTTCTTTTCTGTTTGTTCTTCCTTCTTATTAGTGATTCTGGGGGTATTTTGTACCTTGTGCACATTTTTTCTTATTAAAAATATAGGAGTAAATATTGCTTTTAGCTCTTTTGGAGTAAATCCAGAATTAACTTAACGCTGTCATGGAGCTTCCTTCATTTTTGTAGTGCTGTATATCAGTGCTCTGAGCCAGAGTCCCTGCAGAACATAAAATTTAAATTCTAGACAACAAAAATATTTCAGTGAAATGTTTTTCCATTTTTTCTCATTAATCAAAATAACACGTTTCATAGAAACACAGCTCTGATCATTCTCTTTGTGAAAAACTGAAAATGGATTATCTTGTTACAAAATGTAAATCTCTGGAACCTGAATGACACATTTCAACTACCCACAAATCAGACTCTCTTTCCCAATAAACTTCTTTTCTGGTTTTGTTTTGTTTCATTATAAAACCCTAAAACCTGTCAAAGTCTCAGAATGACACATACAACAGAAAATCAGATTGCTGCCCACCTCTATTAGTTTCTATAATAGTCTTCAACTACAAGCAGGAAAAATGAAGCATTAGGAACAAAACTGTTTCAGTGACAAGATGCATCTGAACTTCTTATTTTCTGACAAATAAGATGAATATCTTTACTTTTGCCTTTGCTGCTTTCCAGTTTTCTGACAGTTATTTCTCTGCCTTCTTCAGCGCCAACAGAAATGAAAATACAAACCTTGACTTGAAACCGGCAGCCGCTTTTCTGTGCTGCGTGACTGCGCACACCCAGCCCGGAACCTTCCTTGGGTGGTACCAATTAAAAACACACACACATCAAGGCTTGTTATCTGACCCTGCCCGGATACGTGTTTCTAATAAGAAGGTGTGTGCTTTTGGGAGCACTTTCTCTTCCCTCGGAGCAGCAGTAGGTTGGTGTGTGTCTTGCTTGACAGATAAGGGTGGCATTCGCTCCAACAGGATCATCAAACCCAACACGCTTTGACAGAACAGGCTTCATAAATAATGTGCATCGGTTTTTACTCTGTCAGTGTAAATGTGTATCCTCCAGTACTGGTTTCCACTTGTTTCATCCGGAATGTCTAAGGCTAATGAATAAATCATACTCCTGTATACATGTATGTATGCATACGTATGTGTGTATATTTATGCATAATTCATGCCATAAATATCTATTTTGGTCTGGCCCAGAGACCATATATAAAAGTGGAGGTGTGTGATACAGGCACTGGTCTTTGCTTGACCTAAATGATTAATTGAGTTTCAGATGCTGTGGATTATTCATTTAGCAAGAAAAATAGACAAATGCAGATTATGATGATGCAGTCCTTTTTTTCTTTTTTTTTTTTTTTTTTCACAAAGAACTTGCCATGTTCCTGATCACCACTGGAAAGTTCATTTGCTTATCACTCCTGGCTGTTTCCAGTCATTAATTGGCCCCAAATTGCCCGTTAAGTTTTTCTTAGCCTGCCAGTTCTTCTAAGCTGTATGTGGTGCTTCCTTCTGCCTTCTCTCTTTGGTTCTCTTGTCACATAAATCTTCATAAACAAGAGTCATTGCCTTCCCTTCCATGTGTCTTTCTCTAAAAGCGCGGCATTAGCCAGGGCCTTGGGTTTGTTTCAAGTTTCTGGCTCCACACAGGGGCATAAATTGTTGACATATTCCCTTTTATTTATAAAATACATTTGAAGAACACAAACAAAACAAGAGACACGTTTTGTTTGGAGCTCCATTTCTTGGGCAGACTTTACACCATTTTACTTCAGTGATATTTACCCAGGTTGTGATCCAGTGCACAACTTCAGCCTATGATGTAGCCTCTCTCGTTACCGCATCCTCACACGCCCATCAGCTTTCCCTCTCTGTTCCGCCTTTCTTCTCTCCGCAGGATAAGAGAGGGTCTTTGTTTTATAAATCACCGTGCAAATCCCCACTGTTAATTTGCAAACTGGATTTACACAGTGCTGCAACACTTCAGTACTGAAGCACCTGAAAAAAGAAAAGCTGCATAGGAAATGCGTGGTGTTGGCTGGAAATGAGCCCACAGGATTTTGGGGTCAGAGTCCGGTTTTCTCTGTCACTTACAGAAAAAGAAGAGAATTGAGATCTCACGCACATATAATTAGTACCCGAGAAGTAATACCTTCATTGGACAAGAAGGAAGGAATGGAAAAGGGTCCTTAAGAGAAAGGTCTGTGACTAGAGCTGTTGGCACCAGCACTGGATGCTGTTGGATTTTAGTAGATGATAGACGAGGAGAGGCACTTGTCCCAAAGTACAGTAAAGGCCTGTGTGCTGGGGCTCCCAATGCACTAATGACTCTGTTTCACACAAAGACATTTGTGAAATAGTATTTGGGAAGAAAAGCCAAGCTGTGTAATCTATACGCTGTGGGATTCCTGCTGATGCTGAGTCCCAGTCCAAGTGCCCTCCACACCAGAAGAAATGACAAATGACTTTTCTGTTTTGTTCTTTCTTCATTATATATTTGGGGTCTCTTGAACATTTGCCGTCGACCTTGTTCTCCCCAAAATACAGACCAGTTCATGACACTCAGAAGGTGCCAAGTCTCACAGGCCTTTGCTGTGCCCTGCTGATGGTGGGTGAAGATTCGAGCAGTCGCTGCCGAGCCGAGCGGTGGCTCCGTTTGGTGTTTGGGTGGGTGACAGAGGCACTTCCAGGCTTGGAAGGAACGTGCAGTTCCCGGTCAGCTCTGGGCAAACTAGTCTGGTTGGGAAAAAGCAAAACTCATTTCTATTTGAATGTGGCTCTAGAGGGCAAAAAGGGGAGGAAGAGATCAGTACTTACATGATGCTGAGTCCTCCCTCTTGATTTCTTTTGCACAAACCACCCTGGTTTCGAGTGTGAGAATGTGACTCGTAGCTGCCAACCCTCTTGTGCTGGCTCTGTGTCCCCTGCACAGCCTGAGCTGCTCTTCAGCCCGTGTCCAAGGATGCCCAGACGGGGGTAGGGGTGCACAGCCTGAGCTGCTGCAGCGAATCCCTACCCCCCCAGGCTATGTGAGCTGAGATAAACTACATCTAACCAGGATAAACTGCCCAGAACTCACCGGCAGCATTTCAGAGATGGGACTGGGGTTGGGCTTGTTGCTTTTTCTGTTTTCTTGGCTTTTGCTTTTGAGAGAGGAAAAGTAGGTTCAAGTTATGGTGAGAAACTCTGCAAGTCTGGAATTGTTTGACAATTCCAATGTACTGCCTGCAAAGTTTGTGAAACATCAAACTGCAAGAGGTAGGAAGATCTACAGTAACGACTAAGCAGCAAATCATGACAGACTGAGTGAGGAGGGCGTTAAATAAAGTCACAACAAAACCTGTCACAGGTTTTCAGATGAGCATTGGAAGAACACCTGACAAGTCCCATTAATAGCAGCAGTTAATTGTTTGATTACATTAGTGCTTTGAATGCAAAGGGGCTGTTATTTTGCCTTGATATCTCCTTAAGGAATGGTGTTTTGGTCACTGTATCCTAGCTTGTGGAAGTTGCTGAGCAATTTTATTTTCATACTAATTTATGATGTCCCTTTTCTATGGGGGGATGATTTTAATTTTACAAAGTGCAGTAGCATTCAAGAAATCTCACTGCTAAGGAGGACAGGAAATCATAAGATGTTACTTCTCACCTTGCTGAAGTTGTGGAATGGATATAACACTTCTTTATATTGAAAGATCCAATTAGGGATGGGGAAGGTCAGGTCCTACAGAGTTGGCCTTCCCAAAAGCTGGAATTACCCCTCTGGGGCAACTGAGAGGCCTTCGGAGACACGGAGAACACAGGTTTTGCAGTGACAAATCAGTAAATACCTGGCTGTCCATCACTGTCTCTTCGCATTGTCATGATGAGGTTTCCTCCTGACGTCTGATAAAGAACAGGGAGATCAGATGGTCACAGCTGTTACCTGGGGTTTGGTACCGCTGTCCCTGCAGACCCACAGTGTGGGACTGGCCAGGCAGTCCCTGGGAAAACCCATGGGATTACACTTGGGGGACTGTTTAGGGGATACACTTTGGGGGATATACGGGTTTTATTCCTTTCCTGTGCTCCTTTCCTTTACCCCATCTTGCTGTGAGATCTGACAGGCAAACCTTAGGCAACAGCTATTTTTTCGGAGGCTCCCAGCACATTTCATGGGGGTTGGTTTCTTCTCCCAGCCCGGGAAAGAGCAGCCTTTGCCAACAGTTGATTCTAAATGAAACTGCGTCACTCCTGGGAACTCAGCACTCCCTGAAGTCCCGAGAACTGGTAAATAGCAAAGCTATATTTGTTATATTTGGTAAAACTGGAGCGGGCTTAAGTGTAAAGGCCAATTAAGTGTACAGAGGAGAGAGGAACAAAATGTTAGGGACAAACAAGTTTGCTGGAGCTGGAGAAACTGTCACGCTTGGCAAGGCAGTGATGGACGGGGTTTTATTAGGAGGTGGGTTGTTGGAGATGGGGTTGACTCTCTCCCCAGCCGAAGTCTTTAATTTTTACTTTTGTAGCCTAATTTGTGTTTGACCAGTAAACAGATCAGTGACATTTATTTTGATTGATTTCACAACTTGGATATTTTTTTTTTGTTTAGCTTGCAGGGTGTTCACCTTGTGTTTAAACTTTGCAGCCTCTTCAATCCCCCTCACAGCTTTCTCAACAATCTGCCTTTTACAGTATTCAAAATGCTGTAGTGACCAAAAGATGAAATGGCTTACAAAGGCTTGGGGAGCAGAGATTCGAGCTCCGATTTTTATATTACCATCTTTATTTGCTGAAACAAATGGGAACTAAAGGAAGCTACTGCCACAGGCAATCTGTGTCTCCAGTTGCAATGCGCATCTCCATGGAGAGTTTATAAGCAAATTCTTCAAAATTGGTTCTACATAGTTTGAGGGGCTTTATCCTGCATCTGGGTCCATGCTTCAAAGTATATGAATAGAATAACAGACTCTCTGATAATTTAAGATATATATATAGATATCTTTAGTAAATGATTTAAATTCATTTAGTTGTGGGCATAGAATAAAAAAGAGGTGCAGAGAATACTAAGCAGCAGGAAGAGGGATTGGTGTCTGGGAGTCAGGGTTTGGGTTTTGTGTTTGCTGTGAGCTTGTATCATTCAGCAGTGGAATGTGGAGTAGTTACAGCATGAGTGGATTGGATAGTTAATAGCTTCGATGCAGAGAAATTAACAAAAGAAAACAGATGGCATTTCTAATAGTGGTTAAAGGGAATAATTGTTCATTCTAGCAATTGATTGAATACTATGTCAGGCAATATCAGCACCAAAAAGAAGGTAAATGCCAAACAAGCAAATGAAACAACGATAGCTTTTAAAGTTGTAATATTTGATGGGGAAATAAATGAGCCTGTCATTATGTAGGGACTTACCTATGTAGAGAAATTCATCAGCGTCCCTATATTGGTATAATTACACCTTTCAAAGCAACATAAGCCAAGCAAAGAGTGAGATTCTCCGCGTGGGGAGTTACGCAGCTCTGACTCCGGCCTGGGAGTGACACCGGTGAGGTTACAGCGGTTCCTTTGCCCCAGCAGAGAAGCCCTCAGCCCCAGGCTGCTGCCACATCCCTGTCCCACTGCCTTAGTGCCCGGCTGTGACACTCTCAGCCCAGCACGAGGCGGGCTGTGGCGCTGCCGGTGCCAGGAAGGGGGGCGAAGCCACGCAAGGAACCTCATCGCTGTTCAGGCAGAAACACATCATGCAGTACCACGTGGAAAATATCATTTAAATACATTCAGTTCCATAATACACGAAACAGCCTGCCCTTTGCTGTATTTCACTAAGGAATATTTTGCAGTTATGATCATATAATCTTTACCATTCTTTAGCCTGCTTGTTAGGAAAAAAAATAAGAAAAAAAAATAGACCTAAATTAAGTTGATAAATAGTATCTTGGTGACATTTGAATAAAAAGTTAACTCAGGGCTTTGTGTTTGCAAAGAGTCAGTAATTTTCATGACTCAAGTTTGGATGAGCTGGATTTGAAACCCAGTTGACTGGGAAGGAATGAGGTAGAAGGGAAGATCTGGCGCTTCTTTCCCAGGCACCTCACACGCTTGGCTGTGGAGCTCTGAAACCACATCCTGATGAACAGGGTAACACTCTAAAAAGGAAAAGTCAGATCTAACAGGTGAAAAAGACTAAATTAACAGATCTGGAATTCATTTGCTCTCTAGAAATTTTTGCATTTGCAGATGTTACAGCCTTGACTTAAAGGAGCCTAAAGACAGCATGGCCTGCAGAATATTTTATGGTTTTAACAAGCTTATGTACTATGCGCCTTTTTAAAAATCACTGTAAATGTATAAAGATTATAGGTGTTCATGTACGCTATACTTTACAAGAAGAAAATCAATTTTTCATTCCTCTGTGGCAGCTTGCAATACACCTGGAATATTACCTGAACCAAGTAAACAGAATTATCTTCTAACCTGAATAAAAAAAATGTAGCTGAAAGTCTTTATCTCTCCATTTTCAACTTTTATTATCTAAGTTTGACTGTGATTTAAAAGAAAGAAGGAAGGGGAAGATGAGCCAAGTGCAGAATTGTTATGAAGGAAGCTAAAACAAGCCCCGTTGAACGGCCTGTGAAAGGTTCAGAATGGAAATCATTTTCAGTTTAAATTACTTTTGCAGGACTGGAACGTGGCAGTCGGGAAAATTCCATGAAAAGTCCATTCTTTTTTTCTCTTACCTTTTTTTCCTGCATTGCTTTGTGTTTGTAGGAATTGCCCACGGCCCAGGCTGCAAAATACCCGTCTTGCCTGTTCATCCCTATGTATCCATTCCTGGAGTGTCTCAGCACTTCACACACACTAAGAATTTCTCTTTCATAACCCCCTGTAAACATTATGTTGTTAGAATCATCCTTGTGTCACAGATACAAGTTCCTCAAGGTCACATTAAAAGAACCAGGAGTCAGATTTTTGTCACAGGCCATCCTCTTCCCCGCAATAGGGATCTCTTTGCAGAGACTCATCTGCAGGGAAAGGGGCCTGGATGTGAGGGTCACTCCCTGGATCACAGCAAGGACATCCCGGCCAGCGGGAGAGTCAGAGCTGAGGCGGAGGAGCCCGTGGCAAAGAGGTTTAAGGGTCTGAGCTCTGAAGCTCCCGGCAGCGGGCAAAGGGAGGCTGGGTTTAAAGACACTGTCTTGCTACAAGTTTAAGGATTCGCATCAGAACCCCAAATTAAGCTTTTGAAAGACTGAAATGAAAAATGAAAAATCCCTGCAGCTTTTCCAGCGATTGCTGTTTTCTCTCTAACAGCACTAGTATATTTGTCTCATTAAATCCGGTTTTCATCATTGAGCAGTAAATAGTACTGCCTAATTCTTACCCCTAAATGCTTCCTAAAGGGGGGGCATCTCATTTAACACGTGGTACATTCTTTGCAAATGTTGACTATGTCTCAGTGGCAGGTAGAAAGAGAAGGACAACCTCACTTATGACATGTCAATACATTTTGCTGCTGAAAAGTATTTGGATTCTTTTTTAGTTATACATACTGTAATTCTGTGAAACTAATGGAACTGCCCCAGTGTATGTCAGTGGAGTGGTTTCTCAGATTTTCTGTATGACATCCATATCTCACATTTTTGAGGAATATTCATTCCCTGCCATAACACAACTGGCCAATTACCCAGTGCCACATATGGAAACAACAAATGAACATTCATTCCTGCTGGGATCAGATGACTTTCACAGTTACAGTTTCTCTCCTTCTGAATCTGTAAGTGGAAATTACTTTGGTGTCTTCAAAATTTGTATTATATAGTCTCCTGTACTTTACTTTCCCTTAGAAAAATCCAATTACAGAATTTGATTCATGAGTTTTTTCTTTCATGAGCATTAGTGAAGTCCACAGACTGATATATTCCTAATAATAAATAAATTAAAAGTCTGGTCAAAAAAAAGTGGGTTTAATTTTTCAATAGATATTGGGGGAAAATAGAGGTGTCACAGTGACTCTGGAAACTGCTTGGTGACTCTTGAATTTACAGACTCAAGTAACTAATGTCTGGTTTGTTTATCCAAAACTGCACCTCTTGATGCTTGGCAAAGTTTTGTCTTTTATACTTCCAGATTTGTCTTAATTTAAGGATTTTAGAACAGTATCGTTTTCTTTTCCTAAATTTCTAGATGATGTTTTTACCTCCTGGATTTTTTGGTTTTGTTTCATCTTTTGTCTTGGAAGTAGCTCTGGATTGACAGGAAGATGATAATAGCTTTGAAAAAATAATTTTATTGAACCTCAGGTTATTTCTCCCTTGAAATATTCTAGATAATTTTCTTTATTCTAAACTCTTTAATATGTTTCTTGAGTCAGCAGAAGTTTATTGTGTGAACTTACTAGCTGCCAGTGATCTTTCCTGGAAAATGGATAGCATCTGTTTTTTGCTAAGACTGATCTTGTCTTGTTTTTTAAAGACACCATCTGCTTTCCAGTGCTCTGAAGGGGACTGTGGTGTCCAGCGGGATTTTTATCATATGCTTGCCTCCCTTTCTGAACATCTAAATATTTTAGAGAGCAGCTAAAGGCATAATTCTTCCTCCTAAACACTATACTTCTTTATATATTAAAATCACATGGAACTTTTTTCAGAAAATTGAGGTTAAAGGTGTAAAATGCTGCTTATAAATGTTATACTTCCATCTATAATAACGGATATTCAGTATATGCTCATCAAAAGCGATTTTTGGTACCAAGTCATTTCAAATATATTAAATTAGGCAAACAGCAGACCCGTTTGGATTTGGTCTGCTAAAAATTGCTCACCAAAATGCTCTCAGAAATGCCTTTTAGTGTCACCAATCACATCTACATTTTAAAAAGAACAAACAAAATCTAGCTTTATTCAACTGTGAATTCTATTGACCTGATTGAGCAACTTCTGTTCCTGTGAAAATTCGTTACTTGCATGCTAATTACAATGAAACCCTTTCGTCAGGATCACGACGGGGTATGGGTGAGGATTCTACTGACATTTTATTTCCTTTAACTCCAACTAACACCCCAATCCCTTTCAGCCACCAGCAGTAAGGCACATGCTCAAGTTTAAGCATGTCTTTAGAATTCTGTTGAATTAGAAATCTGGCAACTGGTGGGAATACTAATGTGAGTGAAATCATGTAGGTGCTTAAGGCTAGAAAGACCTGAACCATAGAAATAATAGAAAAGCAAAATATTTATTTCCCCCATTCCGTGGTTCAGAACTGAAACCTGAGGACTGTTTCACTTGGTGCTACTGAAAAAAAATTGTATCTCCGTTGTGTAAGGTCCTTTCCCACAATTCTTGCTTTAATGCAGTATTTTGCTGTGGAAGACCTAAGGAAGAGGCTGAAGTATCCGAGTGGATTCTTAGTGTGGCTGTTTCTGTAACTGGGCTTATACATTTTCTAGACTATTCTTATGTAATTTTCCTTTGTTTTCCTCTGTGTTCAGCACGTGCCCGGTGTCATTTCCAGCCTGATGTTGTGCGTGTGTGTGAAAGATGCACAACAGGAGGGACGGCCAAGCAAATGCATTAATGGATGCAGCTCTACTGACGAGCAGCGTCTGGTGTTGGATGGCATTGGACCGTGTTCCCCACAGAACATCACAGGAAAGGCCACCCCAGCCCCATCTGTTCGTGTTGAGGTTTTACAAAATCAGGGCAGTCACGTAACCTGCCTTGTTTTATGACACTCACCTGCACCACATCGTGTGTAACGTCCTGCTTCACATCCACTGAATTCAGTGTTTGACCTTCTCTGTGCCTTTCACATCACACGTGTCTCTGTAGCTCTCTCCACTTGCTGTATCAGCTGCACAGTCTTGTACAGAAGGTGTTAAACACACATGCCTTCGTACTCTGTTAAAGAGACAATATTTTGCTGCCTATTAAAATGACATTGTCCCTGAATAACAACTGTTCCAGAGAAATAAGGTATTGTATAATAATTAATCCTTCCTTGTTGCACGGGGTGGAATTGTATCAGAAGACTCGATGCAAACATGACTATAATGCAATGAATTTTAAGCTCTATTTCAGCCACTGTGCATAAAGGAGATTATTCCTATGAAGGTATGACTTTACTGCATAATGTCAATAAGTGTTGTTTGGTCCTTATTTTTTACTGGAGGTGTTAAGCAGGTGATTAAGAGGTTAAGCAGGATATATACCTGTTTAGTGACATTCTGTCAACAAGTGCTACACAACACAGGGATCCTGGCTGAACACTGTTCCTTTTAACTTTTCAGGTCATGCCACTCCTGTCTGTCAGACAAATACAATAGGAATTACTCAATTTAACACCATTTCACTTCTAATTGAATTCCATTTGCTAAATCCTGAATAAATACATTACAACCGCTGCTTCGGTCAAACACAGAGCAATAGCCATCTTTTAATGACTCCCCTGTGGATTTAATGCCTATTCTATCTGTTAGAATAATGATTCCTACATCACTGGAATATATTTAAAGGATAATAGTTATTTAAACATGCCAAGTCTTTATACGGCAGATAAGTATTTTTAATTTGCATGTATGAAATCAAAAGGAGGGCTAGAATAACTCGTTACCAATTTGTCTGTTTTCTAAAGTATCTTTGTATCAGAGCAAAGCTAAAGGATTATGAAAGGGTTTTATGTTTGCTTTTATTATCAGTCTTAGGTGGGGAATCCCATCAAGGATGGGATTCACGTCACCAAATACATATAACTCCCATGGAAATGCAGCCCCTGTTCATCACCCCGATAATCTACTGGAGAAAGTAGGCCACTGACCTGGGATTCATGTTTTTGGACAGCAGATACATGGAAAAGCTTAATGAATGGCTCCATAAACGCAGTCTCAGGGAGATTCAGAGGTATTTCCTCCGTTACTAAAATCTGAAGTTAGTTGAGATGAATCCCACCAAATACCATAAATGAGAAGTCCATTTGTGGAAATCAGGAGGCTCACCCTGAAAAGGGAGGTAAACGCTTTACCAGGTGTAAGTTTAAGGGAAAGGAGGGAGTGAAAGTTTCACTTGGAAAAAAAAATTATCAAGACTTTGAATCTTTCATTTGTTTCAGACCAGTTGAATATGTCAGCTCAAAATATCAACAATTTTTTTCTTTCTTTTAAAGATCTGAATCTGAATCTGTTGCTGCTGATGTCACAGCAGACTAGTGGTTGGGCATTCCCCTGGAACACAGGAGGCTGCACTCCCCAAAATCCTGCTCCAAACCAACAGAAGGAAGACTTGAACCCACATGTGCCTGTACTGAGACATGGCAGATGCACACCCTTCTCTTGCTAGTTTTGTGAATGGTCACCTAAGTCTCCCTGTTTTCTTTATGTCAGCCCAACTTCTTTGCCAAATTCGACTCAAAATGCTGAATAATTTCAGGTCTAATTAACTTTTTTTGAATAAACTATTCACAGCCTCCCACTCACTCTGCCTCCAAAGTTCCATCTTTAGCACAGATCTTGTGAAACAATGTGGATCATGAGAAAGAGACAATTTCACATAAATCATGTACTTTGCAGAACTTCTTTTAAATATAATGGTTTACGCATAGTGGTCTTAAAAACATATGACTGCTGGATGAATTTTAGGGCTCTGCTCCAATTAAGTCCATTGAAGCTTGAGTTAGAGGCTACAGGCTGAAGGTTC
This sequence comes from Nycticryphes semicollaris, assembly GCA_013400055.1. Classification (NCBI taxonomy): domain Eukaryota; kingdom Metazoa; phylum Chordata; class Aves; order Charadriiformes; family Rostratulidae; genus Nycticryphes; species Nycticryphes semicollaris. Next base: position 924,136 of record VXBJ01002483.1, on the reverse strand, counting down.
AGACAGGACTGGAATGACTCTCGCTGCAGAGGTGGATTCCATCTCTTTGAACTGAGGGGGTCTAATCTGTGGGTAAGGCTCCTCAAAGGAGAAACACCAGTTCTTGCTGCATGAGCCCTGCTCCTGTAACCTCTCCCACCCAATTAGCCAAGTGATGATATTTGTGTCTTGGGAGCAACGTTTTTAAGAGGAAGCTCTTTGCCCTTTCTGGTGAGGCAGAGAATAGCTCTCAACAACAGAGAGTTCAAAGACTCATGTTATGTTTTGTCTCAGAAAGTTGCCTCCGATGTTAAATGAGTAGAATGAACGATGAAATTGAGCGCTCCCTTATCAACTAGAACAGAGACAGGAGTCACCTCTTCCACTGCCTCAAGTGCACTGCTTTTTCTTCCTCACCACTACCTTTTTCTGTATTATTTCCCAAACGTTCAAAAAGTCCTTCAATTTTCATCTCACCCTGAAGAATTGTTAATGTTTTACTAGTGTTCTGAATGCAGATCACTATATAATATAATTCACCCAGAAATTAGCTAGAACGTAGCTATGGCAAACGAATCATGTGCTAGGGCAACAGATGTTATGAGTTTAAGAATGGTCAATCTGTTTTATGTGGTTTATTCTGTTTTGGTGCCCCTGCTCAGTCCGTTCCAGATAACAGTCTAAGGGTACGCAGGTGGCAGAGGGGCTCCCGGTTTCTTTGTCCCTGGACAGTGTGCTCACAGCTCATTCTCCACGACCAAAGAAGTGTCGTTTTACAATATATTCACAATGGTGCTGCAGAAAGTTATATTTTTCTTATCATAACTATCAGTAAATATGCCCCCTGGGATGCATTGTCGCTAAGGAAATCCACCACAGGTGAGGAAAACATGGTGAGTTCAGGACTTTTAACCAGTAAAGAAAAGCTGAGAGAAGGTGCTATTTGGAAGCATGAGTTGAATAAGGGGATGAGATACAGAGCCACTGATGATTGCCAAGACACCAGAATACTTATTCATTACAGAAACTAACTTTTGCTGATTTTGCAGTCCCCAGGGCCTGTCTTTGTGCTTCTACTTACACCCTTGGCTGCCTCAGTATGTTGGGAGCTACTTCCCTCTTCATGCAGTGGGATGCACAGCCCGGTGACTGCTCTCAGGGCTGTCCTAGCCGTGGTGTGTCACACACCCCTGCTGACAGCATGGGGTCCCTGGGGAGTTCACAGGGGTCACATTGCTTGTTGTTACCCTTAAGGTGATAACCTCTTGCCTTTAGGTTTAATATTAATTGGGTTGATGACCGAGTAAGTGATTTTTTATTCTCCTTTAGTTCTTTCAGAATACTTAGAAATCACCTTGCAAAATCTTGCAAATAGCCCACTCCAAGAAACTACCAGCTTCTGTAGCTCTGTGTTGTTTTCATACCTGGTGGTATTTCTACTGTGGTCAAGAAAGAGAACAAAGATAAAAAAAAACCCACAGGGATTTTGCTTCTTCAAGAATTAAACACTAAATAAGATATTTAGGATCATCTGGCCATGCTACTTGACCTTTCGAATATTATCGCTGAATGGTGGCAATGTATTTTTGACGAAGTGTCAAGAGATAGTACATGGGCAGGTGTTCAGAGGATCCCCTTTAAGGCTGTCCTTTCTTCTGTCTTGTATTCCTAGATTTTAAAAATCAGTAAGAATAATTTGAAGAGGTGGTTAGTTGTGATGTTAGAATATATGGGTTTCCATTTTCTGTCATTTTGGCTCTTGTCTCGTCCTCTCTTCTCTCTTCTTTCTCTCTTCTCCTCTTCTCTTCTCTCTTCTCCTTTTTCTCTTCTCTTCTCTTCTCTTCTCTTCTCTTCTCTTCTCTTCTCTTCTCTTCTCAGGGTGACCTTAAACTAATCTAATCTATGCAGATAAAAAAACCCCATCTTCTACCTAATGAAAAGATAAGATAAACCCACACAGATTTGAGGTGTATGATACACTGTTATGTGCTTACAAACCAGAATGTGTTGGCAGCAGCCCAAAAGTGTCTTAGAAGATACACAGAAATAAGATAGACAGGTAGGAACAATTATTGATCAAGACCTTTTGTACTAGGAGCTAAAGTTAATAACATTTTATATCAAAATCAAGTATGGATCCTCAGGGCGAGAGATGTATTCTGAAAATGTTTACTCGTACTTTGCTGTGTGCAGCCTTGTAGGGAAGCCATTCAAACCCAGCAGTATGGGAGCACAAAAATGGTAGATCACAAAAACTTTGGAAATCTAAATGCTAACCAGTCATTATTTGGTCTTTTCTTTAAGTTAATGTGACTACATGTGGCAAATCACAGCTAGATTGGAATTTTTTTTTAATTAAAAATTCCTTGGTACACAAACCAACCATTTCAGGAAAGAACAGTCAGATTATTATATTTGGAATTTGCAGGTGTCAAAAGGATGGCAGAGGTAGCATCATGATGCCCAAATGAAACACAGCTGACTTGCTGGCTGCAGCGTAGCCTCATGCAGAAGAGAATCTAGTTCACTGAAGATGCCGTCTGTAAGGCTGTTCTAAAGGAAGGTTTTACTGTGTGTATTTTGGGTCTGTTCTCTGGCAACTGAAGTAACTTTGCTGCAGACTGAGACAGCTGTGAAGAAGGGAAGAGCCCACGCTTACTGGCTGATTTACACAGTGACACTTGGAACCGAGCTAACGATGCTCCTGTCCCAGGCGTTGGGAATCGTCTGTAACTCTGAGCTCGTGTGTTCACAGCAGGAGATCTGAAAACAATCCCCAAAGGTTGTGATCAGTCGCTCGCTGCTCAGAGGTATCTTTGCACTTTTGTAGGCATCCTCGCTCTCATTTCAAATTAATGAAATCTGTGTCTTTTTTGGGCCTGACCAACTGCAGTCACGTTGTTCCTGTATGGACAGGTACAGCACAATGTTCATTTAACGTACAACTGTGTCTGGGCTGGGTTTTTTCAACCAGAATTATTTTCTTCTTTCCATTTTCTACCCTGCAAAAACCTGTGTATAATATTTCATTCTCTTTCTTCTTGCAAGCTTTGCTAATTATACTACAAGTAAAGGCCTTACTCTTTTCTTTCTGCTATGTTTGAAAAAGGATGCTTAAAGATGGCATTACCTTTAGGAAAGATTTCTGGCAGAAGAAATTTCTATTCTCCCAACAACACTCAAGGCTAAGTTTGTTTTGATTGAACACTCTTCAAATGGTTTTGGTTTTTTTTGCCTTTATATAAAAGAATAGTTTTTTCTTCGAAGGAAAAATGATATCTAAAGTCTCTTTCACACTTTGGATGTTTCCTCAGACACTATAAAGAATATTTCTTGTTTCAGAACAAAAAAGGAAATGAAGATGTTCTCAGTTTCCCAGGTGTCTGATCTGCATAACTGAAAACTGACAAATGGGCATTGGTAAAATATTCAGAGTATCTAAGTAATACAGGATTTCACCTCCTCTGGCAAATTAGGAGAAAGTGGATTCCTTAAGTCATATACATTGGAAAAATGTGCTTTTTACTTTTTTCTTCTGTAGTCCTCCTCACAATTGGTGATTGCACCACCTTTTGTTTCCTAAAAGGCATTTTAAAAATAGACTGCTGCCAGGTCTTACATGAGCTTCGAGAGGCCCTAAAAATGCCATGAACCTCCCCGGGCAGGGCAGCATTCAGCCTTCCAGAAGGGTCCAAAACACCATGGTGAACCACAGTTAAAACTCCTGATCATTTCATGTTAAAAGAGCCACACTTTTTGTATCGGGGATGCAGCTTTTGGTCTGTGGGATTGTGAAGCATCTTGCCAGCATTTCATCTCTCCTCCAGCACTTCTGTGTCTGGATTCGTCCTCCCCTCACCAGATGATGGAAATCCATATCCAGCACCTCGGAGCTGCCTCCACGGGATACAGCCAGGGCCGGCTCATCTTTGGAAGATCAGTGATGGTCTGAGGTATTTAGCAACCAGATTCTAGATTGTTACTGCAATAACAACATCCCTTCCTTCATTGACCGGTGGGAAGGCTTCATGTTCTCCCCCAGCGTTCCATGATGAACAAAGTCCCCTGGGGTAAGCAGGAGACCAGAAGGTTTGGAAGAAGCAGAGGGACCCCAGAGGGGAACCCTCTTTTGCTCAACAGTTCTCAAAGCAGGGTTTCCTGCAGTTTCGTGAGACAGAGCTAATCTCAGTAGGGATCCCACAACGATGACGTCCTGGGGGAGTGGAGGCAGTAAGCTCCATACGGGAAGGTGGGCTTCTGCTATAAACCTCAGGAGTAGCCTCTTCTGTTTTTCCCTCTGGTTTTCCCAATGTAATGGGCCCTGCTACCTTTTATGTGGGTAAGTAAGGGGGAAGTCTCAAACGTAAATTTCATTTTGTGCTATAAAGTTTGTACACAAGATGAGATGGGAAAATTTCACTTATTATCTTAGATATTGAAATTTAAAAAAAAAAAGAATTGCATACATGCTTGCTTAATTGGAACGTGTCTCCAAACATTTGAGCTACCATACATTAGAGGTACACGCTGCTGCCTGTCCTGAGCACCTCTGTAATGCGGGATGCTGACAGAGACTGCCTTGCCATGAGTTTCTAGTAAGTATTTGTCATGAAGCTGTGGCAATTACTGAAATGACTCTGCATTCGCTCTATTGATTGTTGGCCCACCAAAATAAAATTACATTTGGCTTCAGATAATTCATTTTCTGTACCTGAATATCAGTTTGCTCTCTGCTGAGACCTACCAGCAAAAAAATACAGTTAGTGGGCTGTTAAAGTTTTTCTTCTTATTCTAAAAAAAACCTCATTATAGATAAAAAAAAAAAAAATCACAGTGAGATACAGACAGGTAAATGCCATTTCATGTTTGTATTTTGTGAGTATTATTTTTGGGAGTCAGGCTACTTACAGACACCACCAGGGAGAGAGCGGTGTGTTTAGAATAGCCCTGATGTGTCTGGGAGGCAGAACAGCGCAGGAGGTAAAGCAGCAGCAGATGGGTTGAAAGGACCCATGGAAATTGGGATGAGGGAGTCTCCTCCATAGTGGGCTGAGCCCCTGACTCTCTGGTGGGCATCGTTGCAGACTATAACATAGAACTGACACTTTAGAAGGCTGGGAAACTTGAGGGGCATAATTTTGTCCAAGATGCTTATCTTCAGCGCCCGCATCTGTTCTGTGGGTTACCTGTGTTTAGTCCCCCAGACACCTATCTCTTGAAAGCAGATGCAAATCTTCAGCATTGATAGTTGCACACTGCAGTGAGGTTCCCTGCTGAAAATCTGGATCCATGTTCATCAGCTGGTGGCACGAAGGCAGTGCCATTTACCTTTGGTTGTGACTTGTGCAGAAAACCGCAAGTATCCTTGCACAGAGACGATTCCAGGGGTTGGTAAATGCAGACTGACTTGTACCAGTCATTTAAAAAGAACCTGTAAGCACAGTCTGTAAGTTTGGGAAATGTGCTGGTAGCTTTAGTGCTGGCAACGCAGCAAAATTTTAAAAATATGTCCTACCTGAATCGGGCAGCACACAGTTGTTTGCCATTAACCCCCCCCTGCTATTGCCTGATACACCATCAGTGATCCCAAACCGCCGTGTGTTAGCACAGAAACAGTTCTGTTGGAGATGGTTGGGAACAGAGGGTTTGATTCTTCTTCATCTTGTGGCTTTTTAGTACCAGTCGAACCAGCCCAGAATCAGAACAGCTCAGACCCCTCTTTGCACACCCTCTCTGGCATAACGCCGAATGCTTCCTTGATTATTTGCAGATGGCTATAGCAAAACCATTTCATTACACTGGGAGATGCTCATCCCTCGTCGTACAGAACTGTAGACATTTAGCAGCTTCAAACTATTTTCCCTTGAGGTTAATGTAATGATTCCTGTTGATTTCAATGGGCATTGGACAGGGCTCTTAGCGCAGCTTTTCCCTGTATGTTTTAAAATGAACATTTCTTGCCAATATTTTCAGGTTTATTGTAGCTTCCTTCTGCCTCAGGCAAGGAAAAACAACAGGACACAATGACAGCACATTATTGGAAGTAGCATGATAAATTCTAAATAGATATAATTAGCATGTGACCCAAAAGAGACCTGCATATAATTAATATTGAAATGTGGTGCATGCATTATATAGGGAAACATATTGTGTATTCAGAGCGGAATGTTTGGAGAAGGGAGGCCTGTCTGTAAATGGCTTGTCATTTTTTCATTTTAATCGGAATTGAAATTTCTGCACTTGAAGAAATACAGAATGATCATTAAAAACACTTGGACTTTAGAAATGACACCACCTGCTTCCTTTTCCTCTTTTTTATTGTGACAGTGGGAAAAAAATCCTTAAATCTTCAACTGGGGAAATGTGCACTAATGGGGAACCAGAGCTCTGAGGAGCCAGCAGACTGACAAGCTGCTCAGGAGCATGAGGCTTCTCAGCAAATAACACTCCCGTCTCTAGTAGCTTTTGGTAGATTATGTCATATCGAGGAGTCCATACTGATTCGGGCCCAGCAAAGTGAATGAATAACAGATACATAATGAGCATCCGTGAAAAAGGGAGAGAACATTGCAGATATAAGGTGAAGATTAAGAGGGGCAAAGCCACCAGTGAGCTGGGGATGTGTTGCCTTCTGAGTGACACTGAGTTCCTATCAGACAGCAGCTCATTACACACTCTGTTTACACCAGAGGGAAACAAATGTAAAAGTTAGTCCTTTATACTTCACATTAAATGCAAAGCGTTCAGGGGAACTGAATGACTTCATTATGGAGCCCGATACCACCCTTTGTATTTTGCTGGGTCCTGTTTTAAGTAAACTGGATAATTTTATTGAGCTTTTTAAAGACTTTATATCAAATATTTAATTAACATTTATTCTGCATCTTTGGAAGCTGAAGCTCTGGATCCAGGATATAATTTTTTATCAGAAGGAATAAATACAAAACAGATGTTAAGCAGAAGCAATACATTTCATCTTAATTGTAACTCTAGAGATGAGCTTCTCACCAAAACACATTTTTTTTCTCTCTGTAGCTTTATTTCCCAGCTCTGTAATTGACACAGGGCACTGTCCAGCTGTATTTGTGGTTATATGAGTTCTTCCAGTTATTTTTTTGCACTAAGTTAAATGCAAGTTCATGGTGGCATTTTCAAGCACAGGTCTCGACAAACAGCCTGGGTCATGGATTAGTAGCTGCAAATTCAACGTTTTGGATTTTGTGGCAATTCTGTCTGATCAGGTTGTTGCTATGGAAAGTATCTGGTGGCATTTTTGTTCTTAAAATCTCCTGTGTGTGCCTGTGGGAGAGACTAAAGGAGGGCTGCAGGGAGAGTGTCTGCTTTGGGGACAGTCAGTGCTGGGGACCGGTGTCTCTCTGGGCTTGGAACCATCGCCCGACGTAAAATGGAGCTTTTAAATGGGAGTTCATTAAAGATAGACTCACAGTGTTCACAGAAGTGATGTGATTGGTCCTAATAGTTTGTTTTGCCATGATTCATATGTTCTGAATGTTTTCTCCAATTAATAATTATTCTGCATTATTCTTTCCCTTTGCTAAATAGTTGTTTAATATCACGGTTGAAAACAATGAAAATCTTCCCTTACTGTGATTTTCAACCAATTAGTTCTGGGCAATGGGTTGCCCATGAAAACTCCTCACATGTCTCATGGCCAGAAGAAATTAAAAAATTAAGCAAACTGAGGTTATTATAGAGCAAATTATAGACTTCTGCACAATATTGCTCTGTGCTGTTGCCTCTTGGCAAGCGAAGCTTTGGATGGCCATCCCAGAGAAAAGCTGAACTGTCTCTTGTGTGGTTTATCTACATTAAATGCTTCTAGAATGAATGTGGTACAGGTTCAAAAGACTGCAGAAAAGGTTACAAACAGCTCTAGAAAGAAGGGAGAGTGAGAAAGGTTCATTGTGCTGGTCGTAATGATAATTGAACTTATCTTGAAATGTTTATTGAGCATTGAAGCTGCTTGAATCTCCACATTTTCATGCTTTTCATTATATGAAAGTTATATAACAAAATGCAATTTTAATTTTTTTTTAAATGCTGCAGAGTGTTTTATCAGCTTTGTTTCCAGGACTGTCCTGTTGTTATTCCATGCTGAAAGCAAACTCTTCCTCTTTGGCACGCAACACACAGCCTGGACCTTCAGACCCCAGGGACAGCAGGCATGGTACCACCCACAGTGTGTCCCTGGCCAGTGTCCACCCCCAGCAGAACTGGGGGCACCTATTTATGATGCTGTGATAGGCAATTGAGCAAAGAAAAATTCTATTTCAGTCCAACCATACTGAAATTGATGGAGCCATTAAACTGGGCTGCTGAGCTGGGTGGTCGGACTGGGATATTCCTGAAGACCACTGGACTTCTAGCAAAAGTCTGATCTTAATCCTAAATGATGTGGTCCCTGCAATGGTTTACAGAAGGTTATTGGCAAAGTAAAAGCACAGTGGCCTCTCACATTCTCTGATTTCTCTAGGCATTTCAATAGTCCACTCACTTCTCTTCCTTTGTTGTTAAATAGTAAGCTCCAAATAAGGATCTCTGTCAGTCAATACTGCAAGGGTTCTTATTTTACCCTTTTCAAACAGTGAATATCATTTTTAAGTTGTTACAAGGTACTAGTTGTACACAAAATAATGCTTCTGATGGTAAAATTGCCAGTTACACATAGTAATTCCTTCATTGACTGTCAGACCTGTCATGCTGCAGAAAGGTAGGTCAGTTGAATTGGTTATTAATGGATCTATTCAAAAATAAGCATTTAAGGTTTGTTTCCACAAAAAAAAAGGACTGGCTGCATCATTTATCTGTAGGAAGTGAGTAATGTCTTTATCCTTTTTAGCCGATTAATAAACTGTGATCTCTAGAACAGTAATTTCAGGAAGATGTCATTATTTGCTAATTCTTCATTTCTTCATTTCTTAAGAAAATACTAAAATTGCAGTTGCCACAGCAGGACAGGCCCATGCATCACTGGAGAAACCAGTAATTTATGATGCATTTGGAACTCTATATTAACGTTCCAGGCTGTAATGAAGTTTCATATCGACCAAGGTCAGGCCTGATTGTATGATTAAATAATTTGAAAATGTTATTAAAAGTTTGCATTTCTCTCCAGCTCTCCAGCGTGACTGTTTTACTTTGGGGCACTCCATTAATCAAACCCACGTCAGCTTCGGTGTGTCGTGTTCGTTCCATTGCCCGTTTCTGCAGACACGCAGCGATCAGTGTAACCACGCTCCGGAGGGGTTACAGAGTTTTCAGAAATGGTTGTTTTTTTCTTTTTTCTTCAACCTAGAAATTTGACACAGGCATCAGTTGTTGTGGCCAGGTCTTCTTCATGCTTGGGCCATCCTGCTGTGAAAGCTAATGACTTACACTGCAGCCAGGTTAATGTATTTTTTGAAGTTATTCTTCTGTTACGCTTCCAATTAATGTTCCATTTCTCCCAAGCTCTCAGGGTTCGGAGCTGTTACTGGTCCACACTGGTCTCTCCAGCCCACACTGACCATGCTACGGCAGCACCCAGTCCTTCAGAATCCACCGGCTTCATCCCAACTGCACGGGGAGAGGGAAAGTCCTGAGCTGAGAAGACAGAGCTGGGATCTTTCCAGACAGAGGGCCTGGTTACACTCCAGTCTCCAAAATGTCTTGCTTGAACCTAATGGGTGTTTTGGGAAACACGTAGAAACATCTTTTGTGTTGATGAAGTGCTGTTTGGCAGCGGATGACACCTACAAACGGGAGTAACTCCTTGGGCGTTTTTCCTGTGATTGACATCAGTCTCTCCAGCCCCTTAAATGTAACCCAGGGTACAACAACGATACTTTATGGACTTTCAGGTGAATAAGGCTGTTATTGAGTTTGCCGTTTGCAAACCCCCATTAATATCCACATTTCTCATGTGGAAATCTGTGAAAGTGAATCCCTCCTGTAAAATAACACTAAGCCATCTTTCATCCTGCTACTTAGCAAGGACCTTTGGTCCTTGTTTCTCGCCTCCGTTCCTCAGCTGTAGCACTTGTCAGTTTGTATTATGCATACTTGTTAATAACAGAAAATGAAAAAAAGATATTATCCAGGTAGAAGGTCATGGAAGTTTTACAATGTGGGCTTTGGATAATCCCACATGATAATTACAGTGGTAAATTCAGTGTGCGTGTGTATAAATGTATATATGTACTACATATATTTTTACTTATATAAATTTATAGCTATAAAACGGTGTAAACATTTCCTTTTCCAGCAACAGCTAAGCCCCAATATTGGAAGATACAGGAGGAGTTTCAACATTTATATCAACAGTGTTGGATCATGCCAAGAGGATAAAATAAACAGCTGTCGTGGATGTTTTGCTCCTGGAACTTAACTTTCTTTTGTTTTGTGGCAGAGCTGGTCATCCTCCTGGAGAAGGCAAAGCACCTAATGAGGCAAGAGATCCTTCAGTCAACGCTGCTGTTCCAGCCAGTCCTGCTGGTGAGCAGAAAATAGAGCAGCTCTGACTTCTCACAGAAAGCTTCTCAAGCAGAAAAGGACCTTCGTGGCTGGTATTTTTGCACTACATATTCCATATTCACCACAAACTCATCATGCCCCAAAAGCTGGGATGTAACGTGAATGAAAATTGCGGAGCTTTGAAAGCTGAGTGGCTGGTTCTCTGCCCCGTTCTCCTGCCTTTGTGAAGGCCATGAAGGTCCACCGGGGTGACTGAGTAGGATTTCTTACGGCGTGATGGAATTTCTGATGGCTCTAATCTACCTACCAATGGTCTGTGGCATAAAAAGCGTGTCAGGGAGCAGAATGGGAAGGCCTAGAGAGTTCAGCAGCAGAGAGCCAACAGCGGGGTTCCAGGTGCTGCGAAGAGGAGCAGGTGTCCGGCTGCTGGCACCGTCGGCGCAGACCTGTCCCCTGTCCCCACGTCCCAGGGGAAGCAGCAGGGGGTGGGACACGCCAGGCACAGCCGAGCTGGAGCTGCTGCAGTTCTGCAACTGCAGGGTTTGTTCTCCTTTCAACACTCTGAACTGTAAAATAATGAATGTGCATTCGCAGGCTGTTATCTGCGGGCCTTGCCAGAGATATGTCACCCGATTATGCATGTAGGTAGCATTTAACATAATCTGCCCTGACACATTCATAAGATAAGACAAAAATAATATTTTATCACCATGCAGCAACAGCCTCTTATCAAACTCCAAAGTCTTAATTAGGGATTTCTCTCCAGGTCCCCACTTGTCTGATGACCATATAAATGTCTAAATTAGATAAATAATACAGTCCATACTGCATGATAGTATGCAGCAATTTAAAGGCCTCGGCAGTGAGCCCAACAGAAACATTTCCCTCTTACGTTGCTCAATGTGTGCATCTACAAGTTCCTCTTACGATATTGATTCTGCTTTTTAACTTCTTTATAGTTTCTGTGAGGGAATGCTATTCTCTCCATTCTTCATAAACTGAGAGATGAAAGGATATTGGGCTGTTTATGATACTTGGCATAAGTGACATTTTATATTTTATTTCAAATTTTAATCAATATTTGGTCTGTAGTTTGCAGATTAATGTACATATAAGCTGTACACATTCTACAGTGGGAAAGCCTACCCAGGGCTTCATTTATATTCCAAATCTGTTATCCCTATTTTTCTTAGCAAAAAGCTTCCTGCAAATTTAAACTGGAGCTTTTGAGTTCCTTATCCATTTCTACCACTGTAGGAATTATGTCTAATATTTAAACAAGTTTGTAGTGAATGAGGCAAACAGTGAGAAGTAGTATCTCAGTCTCTCAGTAATACAAAGCCACGTTTCCAGAATTTTCCCCTGACTGTTCTTTAAATATAAGTAATTGTATTTGGTTTTTTTTTTTTTTACCAAAGACAAAACATCCCTGAAAGTGCCCACAGTCCAACGCAGGAGTGTGCAACTCCTGTCCCCTGCGTGAGCAGGTTCATGAAATAATGGGGAAGTACCTGCAGGTCCAGCCAGGAACTGGGGGGATCAGCCACGGGGAGTGAATTTTCAGTTCATTTCCCCAGACATGAACTAATTCAGCTACTTGATTTGGGAAATTTTTTTTTGAGTTTTGATATTTTCTCCCTGTTTGTGATAATTTACTACTTTAATCTGTCAAAGCCTTGGTATGAATGATGAATAATTTCTGGGATTATCTAACGTTCACCTGTTAGATTGTTGCTTTATGCAAATTCTTGATTTGCTCATGGTTTTGGTGGTGCATGGAAAGGGAGTAAATGCCAGTAGAATCCTGCTGTTTCTGGGTCTGCGACTGACCCTGTGTGTGATACTTTGCATTTCTGCTGCTCTCTCCAGAGGACATTTTGCACAGCTGCTGTTCCTTGTTTGCATCCAGCTATTATTTGGGGGTCAGAAATTGCGCTAAAATATAAATAACTTACATGCAGTTATTTTGGGTGTTGCCATTTCCTCTAAAAATGAAGATAGTTCCTTTTTCTTTTAAAAGTTTACTTATTTTTCAGCTGTTTTACTCATTTTTGTCAGATTTTCTGGTGTAAAGCTGATTTACCTGTGATATTTCTTTCTCTCCTGAGAAATTCACATCTGTCTCTAGCATCTGTCTCTAACTTCATTCAAAAACAGTGGTGGTGGGGAACATTAATTTTATGGATATATTTGTATCATTGCGTTTCTGTCAATAAATCATTTGTTATTTTCAAGAAGAACCTGCAACCTCTACCTACCAATATTTTCCAGAAGCTGAGCTAATGCACAGCAGCTAAAAATAATCTCATGGAACAAAAATGAAAAATACAGAGAAGTCAATTTTGTGAGTTAACACTGGCATCTTCTGAATATTTTTACCAGAAAAGGACCAAAGAATCAGCAAAACATCATCTTGTTTCAGCAAAATTTATAGTAGTAATCAGTTCCTGTGCAGCTTTGGTACCCTTTCAGCTTTGAGTCTTGATTTAAATCGCTTCTCTGTGAATATTGTGAATAAACCAGCACCCTGCACACAAACACAGTCCACAAAAGGCACTAATTCTCTCTCCAGAAGTTCCACCTCCTTTTTTCTGAAGACATCTTGCTCAGCAGAGCACTCACATGGGCAGATACTCCGGGGCTTTCAGCAGGAAGCAATGTTTTTGGGTCCTTTGCCCTGGTCCCAGGCTGTGTCCGGGCCTGGCTGCAGAAACGCCGTCTTCTTGGGCGTCTAAATACAAAGTTGTGAATGTGCCCTGTCCTGAGCCGAGAAATGCACCCACGGAGCGGGTGGGGTCCTGGACCGCGAGTGCTCATCGCTCTGCCCCTGTTCCCCATCCCTCCTGCGTGTTCTAGGACAGAGGACAGACAGACAGAGGACTTTCACCTTTCCCATGGCAGAGGGGAGAAAAGGCATTAGCTGTGTCAGCCTGCAGGTAAAGAAATTCACAGAATCGCAGAATGCTCTGGGGCTGGAAGGGATCTCTGGAGATCAGCTCCTCCAACCCCCTGCCAGAGCAGGTCCCTCAGGAACGTGTCCAGGCAGGGTTTGAATGTCTCCAAAGGGAAACTCCACCACCTCCTTGGGCAGCCTCTGCCAGGTCTTTGCCACTTTCACAGTGAAGTTCCTCCTCATGTTTAGATGGAAATTCTTCTGGTCAAGTTTGTGCCCATTTCCTCCTGTCCATGGGCACCACTGAAAAAAGACTGGCCCCATCCTCCTGACACCCACCCTCTCAGTATTTATAGGGGTTGATCAGATGCCCCCTCAGCCTTCTCTTCTCCAGACTAAAAAGACCCAAGTCCCTCAGCCTTTCCTCATAAGAGAGATGTTCCAAGCCCCTCATTGTCTTTGCAGTCCTCTGCTGTACTCTCTCCAGCAGTTCCCTCTCCTTCCTGATCTGGGGAGCCCAGAACTGGTCCCAGTGATCCAACTGGGGCCTCCCCAGGGCACAGCAGAGGAGCAGAATGACGTCCCTCTACCTGCTGGTCACAATTCCTCCTCCTTTGATAAACCAGGAGGAAAGCTTTGTGATTCCTGATCTCTCCACCCTTGGGACAGTTCAGTTTTGTTCCCCCGTGCCCACCCAGGGTGTATCAGGGCAGTCTCACCATTGAGATACCCCCAGCGTGAGTGGTGGCTTGGAGACAGAGCTGGCCTTGTGCCACCATCACCAGAGTCGCTCCTCACGTGCTGGATTTATGCCCCTATGGGACTGAGGACAGCACAAGTCACCCTCCTTCCAAATCTGCATCCTGGTTTTCTGTTGCATCTTTTTGGGAGGATGAGAGGGAGTAAATCTCCATGTATACTCCAGAAAGAAGATGTTCTACTTTTTATTTTGTCAGTTGATGTAAAATAGGGCATCTGTTTGAAAAAGAAGATTACTAGTTGTGGGATAATTGCAAGTAGTAATTAAATCCGGGGGTTTTTCTTCAGTTTTCTTTGGTAAATATTTCAGGTTCTAACACCCGCAAATTTGGAGGAAACAATACTGATAATTAAGAAGGAACAAAAATAAGCCAGACAAAGCTTTTAAAAAATTAGAATTGTTTTCTGTAATCCTCCACTTCAGATACTGTATGCCAGGGCTCAATCTTTGGATTTCTTTAATCATTTGGATTGGCCTGTTCTTCCTCCTGATTTATCCAGAGCCGCAGAAGGATTAAGTCAGCGTAATGGACACTTGTTAAGTGTCTACATCAGTCTAATCAGCTTGACAGTGTTCTGGTTTATTCCTCCGTGTAAACTGTGGTCCTGCGAAGATGCTGTACTGTACACAGCACCACTTAGTGGCAGAAGTCTACTTCAAATACTCCCTTCTGAGATCTAACCTGAGGAACTCTGTTCCGAGTCAAACCAACCCAAACCATTCCAAACTCTCCCTTTTCCCTCCCTTTTCACTTCCGGAGCCTCTCAGGGCTGCTGTGAGTCTCTCTCCAGCACAACAGCACTTTGGCTCTGAGGGGAATGGTCTCAGTGCCTCCCTTCCCAGTCTGTCTCCCGCTCCCTGTGCCTGTTCCTCCTTCCACTGAGCCCTCCGAGGTGGCCGGGGACCTTTTGCCTGCGTAAGTGGCTGCCTGAAACCTTTGACTTGAGGCTGTATGCCCCCTGTAAATAAAAAGCTGTGTCCCCAACTGCTGTTGTACTCGGTTATCAGCAGAGTGAGCAGAAAAGCAAAGAGGAGACCAGCAGAAGGCAGGCTGGGGATGGATCTCTCCCTGCCTTCTGTAGCCCGAGCGTATCGAAACGATTCCCACAGGTATTTTTCTTTGCAGGACGTTGATGTCAGGGATGTTTATGGTGTCAGATTGAAAGAATTTGTTTACTCCATTGAATTTCAACAGTGTTAGCATGAACTTTCTAGCTTTGGGGATATAAAGAGAACTAATCAGTACTTAGGGAGAAAGGAACCTATAACAATGCCTGGAAAATGAAAACAGATACCCCTTTTCTCACCAAAACTCACTGAACCTTCCAAAGAGTGATTGTGCTGTAATGCTACAAACCCTGCACGGATGAGAAAAAAAAAGCTCAAAAAAAGATACAAAGTGAAATTTGCTGAATTTGCTGTTTATTTCCAGAACACACACTGGACAGGCCAACATCGGGCTACAAACTGCAGGTTCAATTTGAACAACAGCATTTCTTGTGCCATCGCTCTGGTTTTACTTTGCCGAGTGTTTCTTTACAGCACTTGCAGAAATGGCTCTTTTCAAGCCATAGATTCGCACAGGATGATTGTGAGTAGGAAAACAGTAATGGGAGAGAGGGCAAATTCCAGGCTTACTGTAAGGCTCCTCACAAGCTTTAGCCGTTTCTTTCACAAGCCCCAGCAGCTGCCGTATTTCCGACGGCCGCTGCGCATCAGTTATTCCAACACAGGCCCGAGGAACAATTTTTTCAATCAGTTGTGTGTCCAAAATGCATATGCAATCGCACATCTGAGTTGTGTGTACAATTACTGAGATTCCATGCGTGCACTGGGTAATTTCTCACATAAATGCACTTAATTAGTCAACTGTGCATGACTTTCCTATTTGCATGCATACTTATGGCAATTTTGCATGCAAATTAAGCACTTTATATATATATATGTAGAAGTTTGACTCTCATCGTGTTTACTAAACAGAAGCTTATGGTAGATCTGGAGGAAAATAATTGAGTTGTCTGACAGCATACAATACAATGTGGTACTTGCATATGGATTATTACAGTGTCCGCATCCTGCTGAGGTGTTCACAGAAAGGTTAGTGGATTTCTCTCTCATAAAATACTTAAGGATCATCTGTGTAAATGACCATTCTGTTGAAACACCTGCACAGGTAAAGTACAGGTTACCCAATTCTCATCCTCTCTCTCCAAGTTTTCTTCTCAGTCCCTCTGTTAAACCCACAGGCTCTCAAGGCTGTCTCCTGTACCGTGCTTTGTCCTCCAGGTGGGTTCGACCAAAAATGCAACAGCTCCAGAAAACGACTTCATATTAAAAAGGTAACTGGGGCTGTCTCAGAGGGGTCCTGCCTCGGCGTTTAGCAAGCACATACACACAGTTCAGAGTCTCTGCTGCGGTGCTCAAACTGTGGGATATATTCAGGAGGAAAAATATATTCGGGAGGCATACAAACAAGCTGGGTGCCACAAAAGGCAGAGCGAGCTCAGAATATAACTTCTATTTATCCTTTACCAATCTGGGCAGAAGAAAACATACACTTTTTTTTTTTTCTGATAAAGAAGAAAAGCATGTATTGTCAATAATATAAGAAAGCCTGAGCTGGGGCCTCACATTTTTGCTAGATAGAAGAATGTTTATTTATTAATACTGCTGCGTGTACCCATGTAACTTATTTTGAGGTCTGGACTGGAATAAGTGGAGAACCTGTGCTCTTCCTCCCACTGGCAAAATGGCACAATGGTTAGTTTTTATTTTTTTATTTATTACTAAATCTGGTGTGGTTTCCTTGTTTCGGAGACCATGTATCTGGAGGGAGCCTACAGGAGAGCTGGAGAGGGACTCTGTGTCTCAGAGTGTAGTGATGGGATGAGGGGTAATGGTTTTAAATTGAAAGAGGGAAGATGGAGCTGAGATGTGAGGAAGAACTTCTTTGGTGTGAGGGTGGTGAAAGCCTGGCCCAGGTTGCCCAGAGAAGCTGTGGCTGCCCCATCCCTGGAGGGGTTCAAGGCCAGGTTGGAGGGGACTTGGAGCAACCTGGGCTGGTGGGAGGTGTCCCTGCCCAGGGCAGGGGGTGGCACTGGATCATCTATAAGGTCCCTTCCCGCTCTAACCATTCCATGCTTCTAGAAGGCACTGTGGGTGGGGAGCTGGCTGTGTTAGGGGTCCCTTGCAGTACATTCTCCGCAGTGACTCTGTGCTGCAGTCACACAAAGTGAACCAGAGAGGTCAATTTTCTGAAGCTCTTACAATGGACATATTGACATAAATAGGAACTCACTGTATCTTCTGAGAAAAAAAAACTAATTCTGCCTTTTTTTCCAATACCACTGCTTTAGACTGCAGCCCACTGTAATGACACCGACCTATTAAACCCCTAGTCTGCTTTTGCCTTTTTTCTTTGTTTTTGCAAGAGTACAATAAATGAATTTTAAAAAAAAGTAGAAATTCTACTGTTTTGCATAGGCCAATTTTGTTTTACAATATTTTAATAAGAGTTACATTAGTATAAGGTGTGTTCCCTCACCTAAGGCGAAAGAGATGTAGAATTGGGATTTTTAAATTGATTTTAATATAGCCATTGCTGGCACACTGCCATGAATGCTGGCACAGTTCAGTGAGGAGCCCAGAGCGTGTCTCATAATTGGAGGTCAGACTGCACTAACGTTGGCCTCCCTTGGCCAGTGTAATTAACTGAGCAGGGAGGTTTTCTGTAGGGCCTCTGAAGGTGTATTTTCCTCATTGCCATTCACATTACCCACTCAGAAGGAGGATCGATAGGAGCCATGCTGTACTGATGAGCAGATAGTGTTAAAGAGAGAAAGTTCAAGTTCCCTGGCATTGGAGCGTGGTTGGTAGGACTGAAAATGGGACTTCAAAAGATGTGTTCAAGCAGGAAGCCAGTTGTGTATCTCCCACCATCCCAGCACACAGGTGGCACATGCAGGGGTTGCAGAACTGGCTTGGATTAATGCACATTCCGTTCCTGCTCAGTGCTGCTTTTTCCTGTGGGTTCTTTCTCCAAGTCACTTTCCCCTCTGTGACTCATCATTTTGTCTTTAGTTTTTTTGTACCGGATCCAGATCATAAGTAATCCAAAATTCTGAGCTGTGCCCAACCATTCCTGTAGTTCCAGTGATTTGCTGTCGCTTAAAAAAATTACAGAAATGTACCAAAGTATGGCTTTTACTCTTAGGTATATTCCCTCTGTGGTTGTATTCTTCTACGTGGGAGCATCTTTGTGTCCTGTGTTGGTTTCTGTCTAGATCTGGTAGGTGCTTATGTCTTTTCCTGACCATTTGCTTCTCCACAGCTTTGATTTACCTTCTGCTTTACTCTTCAGTTCCATCTTGTCCCACCTTCCCTACACGGCCACTAAAACCATCCCAAATGTGGAGTTAATCCAAAGGCATTTCTCATTTGCTTCAGTTTGGAACTGCTGACGTAAACCCATAATTAGCCATTATCTGTCAGTCCGGAATCCTCGTTGTTTCTCTGGTTCTGCTTAAATGCCTGCCTTTGTGACTACTTTTGACACGAAGCAAAATTAGTAATAATGACTTTCTAAATAGCTGGTCACTGGCTGTCTCCTAGAAAAAGCAAAAATCATCAGACCATGCAGAAGAAACCTAAGGTGTGGTCTGCACACTGTATTAATTTCATTTCTCCTTGTTTGTCAGATTTTTTAATAAAACCACTTTTTATCCTTAGCAGCTGGGCCATAACTGTTTACTCGAGTTCAGCAGAACATTTACTTATCAGAGAATTAAACAGGTTAAGCCAGAGGGAGTATTTCCCAGATAAGGAATTCAGATACCAGCCCTAAGCTGGGAAGGCAAAAGTCTCTTGAGACTTTGTTTTCTCACCTCCTGCCCATTTAATTTGTTATTCCCATGCTTTCACATATTTGATGGCTGCTTGACAATTTTATTGTGTGTTGTACTGTCCCTCGGTGATCACACCTCCCTCTCTCTCATTTTCTGCCCCTGGTAACACCGTTCCCATCTGATGCTCCACCACTAAGGGTTCTACTGTCCCCTTGATGTGTCCGTGGAACTCCCACCGCTGTCAGGAGGAATTACACGTGTGCAGTAAGGAGAGGGAAACTCCCTGTTTGCTCCGAGCTCCTGGTTATCCTGGCACAATCAGTTCTGTAGATGTCTCATCCACGAGCCTTTTACTCTCGTGAGTGTTTTGAACAGAGCAGGTTGGGCCCCAGCCTCAGCAGTTCTGCTCTTGAGGTGTTTAGCGAGTTGATCTGCAGTGTGTGTGCACTCTTCAACGTCTTCATCCAGCCAAACCCACACCTTGCAGCGCTCGTACGTTAGACGGCAGAGCTTCCTATTTCCTTTTTTCAAGAATATCAGTTCACAGCCAGTCTCCCAGCAGACTCAGAGTGAAGCCAGAGTCTAAAGCAAACCCTCCCAAATAACATATGTTCAGGCCCAGCTCAGCCCTGGATGCTGAAATGCAATAGTTTGTGAAAAATTCAATAGGTATGGTATTAAAAATGGATTATTTTAAGTTTCCTTAAAGCTCTGAAGGCAGGTGTTTCACAAGCACTTCATGTTAAGTACTGCTGAACAAGGAGGTAGTTGAAATAGTGGCTAATCATTTAGCAAAAATTTAATTCCTTCCTAAATTAATCGGCATGTAGAGAGTTGAAGGAAACTGGCAGAGGGAAAACAAGCACACAAGTAAACCAGTGACTTCCACCATCTGCACGCTGGATTTGTACTCTCCCCTCATCCTTCTAGAAACACCCCAGTTTGGGAAGGCTCCCAGTGTCCCAATTAGGCCAGTGCTATTAGAAATGTAAATCATACTCCATCTGCAGACGTGTTCCCGAGGTATGGAGTCAGTTACCACCACTCGGAAAAAAAGGGATGTCAATCTAGTTTGGGAAAAAAATCAATTTGCCATCAGATTAGAAATCAACTGTAAACATGTTGGAGAATTCTATTTTTTTTTCACTACTGCTCTGCCTTTTCTTCACAATCTGTTGTGGTGTCAGACTTATTTTGACAATACTTGTAGAACTTGTCATATTAAGAAAGTTATCAAACAGAGCGAGCACAGGCGTAGCAACAGCTGCAGTCCAGCGAGAGTCCCAACAACCAGCCACAGGTATTCACCAGGAAATAGCCACGCTGTGGTTCCACAGGTCTAAAATAGCCCCAGAATTCTCCAGAGTACTTGTCGTTTTATTTAAGTAACAACAACTGCAGCTGCCCTTCGACCTGGAACAATCTACTCCGAACTTTAAAATTTAGGATAAAAATAAAAGGAACAAATTTAGAATTGATATATACATATAAGGATTTATTTCTGTTGCGACAGTGTCATGACTATTTCTGCCTTTGTGAAAGTGCTTCATAAAAAAGGGCACACACTAAATTCACTACAATGCTGGGATTTATTTGATGTTATATAACAAACGCAGAAATACTTGTTTAAAAACAAAATAAACCCCGTAATCCACTAATGCTGTAAATTGGTGGGGTAGGAACAATCTTTTCATTATTCGTGTCTACAGAGCTTAATACAATGAGGTCTCAGTTCTTTGCTAACATCTCTAGGTGTTAACACAATGCTATTAAATCTACTCAGTAGCCAAAGATGCCGTCAGTGGATTTATGTGTCTCATTCCTTCGGAAATGTGTGAATCTAACACAATAGTTTAATGGGCAGATTTTTCAGCTGCAATGTCTGATTTTGCACGTACATCAGATAGTGTGCATCTCTTTATGCAAATCGCTGTGGGATTTATAAGCACAAAACATACATGCCTGAGAACTCCTATCTGGGGAGTTGAGCTACATTCAGAAGGGAAAAAGATGGCATTTGGATGCTGGGGTCACGCTGGAGGAAAATAGCAGGAGCCAGACTTAGCAGGAGTAACTGCTGCTTTCCATTTTCGGTTGTCTGTGAAAACTAAACTGACTTAAGTTTTGCTTTCTGGCCCTGCTTTTGATCTGCCTTTATTTTTACACCAGAAAACTTCTAGTTGAGTGGAGTTAGCTTTATCTGCCAATGACGGGGACTGGGCCTGTCCCTGGGCTGCCTCTCCCTCCCCAGCACCCTGGGGCGAAGGAGCAGGTCCCCATCATGGCGGGGCTCTGAATGACTCTGCTATTGTTTTTTTGCTCTCTCCAGGTATACTGATTTTTCTGTGGATAGATTATTTTTTCCTCTCCAATATGTGATTTTTTTTTCTGTAGAGATGCTACTCCTTCTCCCCCCAGCTCCCTTTCCTCACAGCCTGGGCCCAGCTCTCCCCTCCAGACACCTTCATCACCCCTGGGACACGAGACGTGTCAGCTTTTCCTGGGGACACATGACATTTTTCCTCACTGGATACGCTTGTTTTTCACCTGGAGACATTAGTTTTTTTCCACACGGGGTATATATTTCCGCTGGATATATTACTTATACCCTGGGTATAACACTTTTCCCTCAGTGGATAGTGCTAGTTTTTTCTCAGTGGATAGTGCTACTTTTCCCTCACTGGACAGGTCCCGCCCTGGAAATGCTGGTTTGTTTTTTTCCCTGAGTACTTTAATTTTTCGGTTTTTGGACGTGTAAGTTTAGTCTCCGGACAGCCGAGCTGCGGCTCCCGCAGTTCCCCTGCGCCGCCGCGGATCCACCACCCGCGCCCCTCCGCAGGCCGCCGTGGGAAGCGGCCGGGGCGGTGCCTGTCCCTTTAAGGCGGCGCGTGCCCGCGCGCGGCGGGGCGGGGCCTGGCGGCGGCGCGCGGGCGGGCGCTTCACCTGCAGCCCAG
>VXBJ01002483.1:874688-892392 GCA_013400055.1 Nycticryphes semicollaris | reverse complement strand
TTTTTTTTTTTTTTTTTTTCCCCCTTGCTTATATTCATTGTCCCTAATTTGTTTATTCATTCTGAATTGTGGTTGCACAGAGGGAGAGGGAAGTGGCAAATGCTCTGGCATATGGGCTGCACTGCCCTTGGAAGCGGTGACTTCCAGCCGCTCAGACTGCCCTGGGGGCTCACGACCCCCAGCTCCAGCACCTCTCTTTGCCACCCTCTTTAGAGTCCCTTCCAACCCGACATTATAATTTTTATTTTTATTTTTTTTTGCTTTGCCCTCGCTACTTTTCTGCCACTGTTCCTCTCCACTTGCCAGTGTTTTCTGACAGGGAGCCGGTGGCAGTAGCTCAGCGCTGCGGAGCGATGCTGCTGCTCGGAGGGGCCGCGGGAGCTGCAGCCCATTAACATTAGCAGGGTAATAGCAGCCACGGTCTGGAACGCACAGTGGGAGAATTGGAAGCTCCTCCAAGGACCCTGAAGATATGCACAGGCCACCCAGGAAGGAGGGGGAAAAAAATAAAAATGCCCTTTCTGCTTTGAAATGAGCCAATCTGTGTGTTTCACTGGTACCCGGAAGCACTGCAATCATTAAAGCTATTACTATGCCTATTATAAATCACAATTTTGTAGCAGTTCCTAGATTAGTCCCAAAAATTACTTTTAGTCTAAAATTTTGTTATACTTAGTTTGTCTAGTAGCAATTCCAACCCTTATTAAACAAAATTGTCTTTAAAATAATTATGAATATAGCAATTATCCAAAGATAAATAGTCAAGATTACAAAAATTGTTCCATACAAAGCTGTGTCGGTTCTAGAGAACCATAAAAGTCAGGTCATTTGAAGCAAACACTTGTGACTTTGCCAAGAAGCATATTGGGATTATTGGCATTTAAAGTAAAAACATCAAGAAACAAGCTTGTGAAGATACTGGAAAATAAAGGTTGCATTGAAAAAGTGCAAATAGGGACTAGTTTAAAGCATAAAATTTAATAACCTGTGTGTTGCTGATACGATCAAAATGGTGATTAACAGAGAACTCAAAATCAGTCCTGGGTGTTTGGTATTTGTCCCTTGGATGCTTCTGGCCACGCAGTTATTTCTGGGAAGTGTCCCTGATGTCACTGAGGGCTGTTTGCAGCATTACCTGGACCAGCTCCTGCTCCTTGTGATCTATTTGAAATGGGGCTGGAGGGGCTCAGGAGGGTGTCTGATGCAGGTCCTTCCTTCAGGCTTGAGCAACCTCCTTGGGCATCGCTCTGTCCCTGGTGTGATCTTGAAGGTCCCGTTGTAGGGACCACAGCCCGTATGTCTGATCCTACTTCCCTCTCCTTTCTTTGCATTTAAGCCAAAGCTCTCTTGATGCAATTTAAACCTGTTGCTATTTGTCTGGTTTGTCATAGGCAGAGAACAGTTGTTGCTTCTTTTTTTTTTTCCCTCCAACACACTTGAAAATGTGGTGGGTTTGGGTTTTTTTTGTTTTGTTTTTTTTCCAGCTTCCATGGGCTGAACCACCCGTGTTTGTCATGCCTGGGGTCTCTCCTCTGAGCCCTTGCCTTCGAGGTGCTCTGGGCTGGTGGGACGGTACCAGCTATGTCTCGTGGAGCTGCAGACAGGGGTTACTGTGCCTGTTCTTTGGGCAATGCTCTGCTCCATTTACCCAATGTGGTGGGGGCTTTTTTATTCTTAACAGTACGGCACTGTTGACTCATGTTCAGCTTGTGATCCAGTATAACCTCCCACATGGCTTTTGGAGGAACTGCTCCCTACCCAGTCACTTCTGTACGTGCAGCTGATGAATCCTGCTGAATTGGGTTACCTGGCTCCTCTTCATTGCACTGCATCTATTGCATCTTTTTTTTTTTTTTTATTTCTTTTCTTGGCCTGATCTGACTGTGTTAGGATTGCTTTGAATTCTAATACTGACCTCCAGCAGAGTTGCAGTTGCATCCTGCTTTTGTCTCGTTTGCAGATGTAACAAACATATGTTATGTTCTTTTAGCTGTTCTGTTAATAAAAGCATTGAACAAAACCAATTCAGCACAGACTGTTGCAGGGCCCATGTGATGGAACCGTCTGCTGTGGCCATGAACCATTAAAACTTATTCTCTAGGTGAAGTTATTGAAATAGGTGCAGTTTAAATATTGGTCTGTCATCTGAGCCTTTTATGTCTCAATGTTGTGTATTTGGGGTCTGTAGGAACACAAACCCAAGTGTCTCCATTTGTCATTGGAAATGTTTTATGAGAGTTACAAAAATTCAGATCTCTGGATTTTAACCAGATGGATGGTTTTTAATCTAGACTGGGATCAGTTAATGCAAGTTAAATGAAGTGCTGTTGGGGGGAAGGGCTTGCTTTGGTCCTGTCCAGCGCTGGAGACCCCAGATTTGTAGGGTTTAAGTGCCCCAGCACCGGAGGTGTGTTTCTGGGGTCCAGTTCCTCAGGCTGGGCTCCCCTGGTACACCAGGGAGCTCTGCTCAGGAGAGGACACTTTCATTTAAGGAGCCGTTACTGATCCCAACGTGAGCAGAAAGAGGAGGATTAAAGTGGTAAATGGGAGTGTTTTACCTGTGCGTGGAGTATGGGCTCTTCGGTAGAGTCCGTCTTCACTCCGCTGATGGCTGGGGAGTTTGGCCGTGGCTGTGTCCCATTTCCCACCCGTGAATCTTTCTGATCTTGTCATGTGTTGAGAGCAAGTTGTTTGCTCTACACCGAGCAGTTAGGTGTTGCACTGTTATTATCATCCCTGTCTTACTCTAAGAGCTTATTAAAAGGCCTAACCTGCACTGAAATATTTTACTCTTTAATATCTGTTTAACTTTGCCTGTTGTGCTTGTGTGTTTTTGGTAACTGAAGCAAGCCAGGTGTGTGCTGATCCCTGCCTTAGAGGGAGAGACTCCCTCTGCTGATAAGATCTGAGTCTGGAGCATCTCACTTCAGGGGGGAGTAGAGAGTAGGGCTTTGGGTTTTCCGATGGAAAATTATTTCTAGACTATCTCCCCCCTAGTGAAAATGCTTTCTCGGGGAATTGGAAAAAGTCAGCGTTTCAGGTCCTGTAAGCCTTGCTACTTTGTCTTTCAGCAGCCTAATTATTGCTGCCTGGTTGCTTAGCTCCCTTCAAAACAGACAGTTTACACAATTACACGTGAAAGGCAACTGTTTTGCTCATCTCCAGAAGCTATAAGTATTTTTATTTAGTGCCTGAATTATTTGGATGAATTATACTTTCATTTACGTATCTTTTCATGGGCTTCTGAACACTTTTAATGCAATGCCTGCTTTTGCCTTTTGACCCTCTCTGGGCAATAGAGAAATGTGGGTAAATGACATTTTTGAAACAAAACAAAACCCAAGAAAAAAACAATCGCTTTTTATGTTGTCTGGGTTTTTCCCTTCCTGTGGAAGGAAGGGGGCAGGTTGAGTAAGAAGAGAAATATATGTATGGTTGCTTGGACAAAGGAGAAAATGTAGGTCATGGTAAGATTTGGTGTGATGAAATTGTAAAGGATGGCAACTACAAAAATGTTTGGATGGCACCTGAAGAGTTTTCTATACTGTGCTTAAACAACAAGAAGAAACCCTCATCAGGAGAAGTTTAATGGTCTCTAGATGCTTGTTCAAATAATCAAATTGTAGGTTCATTATCGTTGTGTAAAGTTTACTGAAAGAGATTTTTTTGTGTGTGGTTGTTGGCCTGGAATTTGAGATAGAAGATAAATTGGAAGTCAAAAGGCCAGTCACTAAATCTGATTACAAGCGAGCTACTGTCATCGTACCAGAGGGTTTTGGTGACTCCTGGCTAGAAGAAAACCCATCCAGGAGGGTTGTGTGGGTCAGTGGGCACTTAGAAATATTGGGGCTTGTGTTGGACATAAACCAGAAGTTTATTCCCAAACGGAGCACCCACTGCGTGAGCCTTTGCGGGCATTAACTGGGGTTTTGGCAAAGCTCCTGCAGACGGTGCCTTTTAGGGAATGAATTTTCCCCAGTGTTTCAATAAAACAAAGTTTTATTTTCCTTCTCTGCTGTGAATGGAGGCATAATGTTGGCTGTATCCTGTTAAATAGCAGCGGAGCTGAGCAATAGTGGCACAGCTGGTTTTACCTTTGTAATATTCCAGCAAGTTTCATTGCCTGGGAAGACGTGATGACGAAGCAGAGTTCTGTTAATGCAGCAGCAGTGTCCTTTGGCAATGCAGCACTAAGGGGGAAGAGTTTAACGTCTGTGGAGCGGGGCTGTGGCTGGAAAAAAAACCCCAGAAAGTAACTTAAAATAGGGGTGGATGTGATGAAGAGATGTGGCATGTTGCGTGCCTGGAGGCTTGGGTACCCCACAGAACTGCTGGGCCATGGGGCCTGTTGGGTCTGGGCATCTCCAGAACTGGTGCCTACTGTGGAGAGCTGTAGAGAAGAGAAAAACTTCTGCAATGGTTTATTAACAACCTGAGTGGTTTTGCAACCTTTCGTCTGCATCGGGGTCTCTTGTGAACAGTCTCTCATTGCAATATATCTGTCTGCACCTCACAAAATCTTCATGGTTGGAAAGGACCTCTGAGATCGTGTCCAACCACACACACACACACACACACACACAAAACCCTCTACAATCTCAGCTGCTAGAAGGTGCCCTGAAGTACCACATCTATACGTTTCTTAAATACCTCCAAGAGAAAGTCATACGGAATCCAAACACCAAAAATCCTACCACTCTTAGGAGTGCTGTCCTGAAAAAGGGAAAGAGAGAGGGGGGAAAAATATCAAAGCTCAAGGTTATATATCAAAATAGGTAATACATGCTCAAAAGATGTTAATATCTGGTGAATGTCAATTAAGTACTTCCCCAGCTAATAAATATCTTAGGAGGTATAAAATTTAATACTCCTAAAATTGCAGAACCTTTGAAGAACATTTTTAATTTGGACTCATTGGAAGCAGGAGATTTAGCAGTGACCTGCTCAGGGATGAGTGCTGAAAAAGATATGATGGAACGAGGATACATTTCTTGACTGTAGAGACATTTTGGCTTAAGCTTTTCTTTCCTTGGGTGGCTTTTGAAACAGTTTATTTTAAAGTTCTTGTGTAACACATCAGCCAAATTGCATTAGTAAAGTGTCCTCTTTATTTATGAGCCTGGTCTGGAGAGTTCCTGAAGGCTCGGCTGGTTTGGGAGCAGGTCACTGTGCCACAAAACAGCCTGAAGAACAACTACCCGTGGCTGTGGTGACAGGTTCTGCTCATCTTGGTTTTGAAGGGTAAATCTGTTGCCCGTGTAAGGATCCCAGCACCCTGCCATGGGCACGTCTGGGGAAACAGATGGGGTATGTGTGTTTTTCTGAGGGCAGTGAGCTCATTCTGGAGCTTTCTTGGGGAGCTGAGCAGATCAGGAACAGAAACTGCTGGAGGTCACTGTGACTTGGTGTAGTAGTGATGAGTTTATTTGGAGATGAGAGCAAACCAAACTTTGCCCCACTTGGCCTGCTCCCCAGTAAGCAGCACCCCCTGGCTGGCTTTTTTTCCAGTCTTGTGTCTTTTCCTAATCCCAATGGCAGTAATTCTTTTGGCACTTAAGGGTTAGGAGCACAAAAAAAAAAAAAAAAAAAAAAAAACCAAAAAAAACCCCACACCAAAATGAAGTAATAGATGGCATTTGTTTTGGCCCTAGTCATGACTCATAAATAGGGATAACATCTGTGCTGATAGTTTTTCATGATATATAACCAGATTGAATGAATAAAGTTTTCATTTATTGCTGTTCTTTCGCAATTGTTGTATTTAGGGAGCTCCAGTGTGAAGAGTGAAAGTATATGCTTATGTATATTACTCATGTATAGATCAGGATTTATGTACCTCTTGTGAATTTTAATTTAGGCACTGTATCTTTTTAAACTCAAACTGGTTTATTGCCTTTCCCTGAGCCTTACAAAACTTTTTCAAGATCCCTCCAGAACATCAGTCTGTTGAAGGCTGGAACTGTTGCCAAGCCTGCACCATTCTTTTAATTAAAGACAAAAAAAAAACCAAAAAAACCAGTGAAACTTGCAGTGGATGTAAATCCTTATAATCCTGAACTGATGTAAATCAGTGCAACTCCCGAAGTCACTGGAGCTATTCTGACTTACATCTACTGAGAAATCTGGCACGTAGTATTCCTGCTGGTCTTTTCTTTTGCCCCGTGGTTGCTCGGGGCAGAGCTGGCACCGCCGACAAAGCGGGCTCTGAGGAGCTGACCGAGGGTGGCCACAGCTTCCAGCGCTGCTGATTCAGCACCGCGCAGCCCCTTTTCCTCCTCTCTTTGTGCGCCAGATGAAATTACTCTGCAGGCTGGCCGGGAGCCACAGGCCATAGTTTTACAGCCTTATACCGTGGTATCCTAGCCCGTGGCATCTGAGAGGTCTGGCGCTGCATGAAGCCCTTCTGCTGAGCTGCAGAGGATTTTCGTGTTTGGCGATGTGCCTCTCTGCGAGGGTAACGCCAGCGGGACCGAAGGGGTTTTGATGGTCTGGTTGAGATACAGTAACGTGGGGTTCTCTTAATTGAAGGCGGGGGTATCATGGGGAGCGGGTGAGTGTGAAAACTCCGCTCTGTGTGTTTGTCATGGCAACGTTTCTTTAGATTTGCCTCATGGAATTACAGGCTAATAAATAACGAGTGTGAGTTTTTAATGAACATAACAGCGGCACCGCTGAAGCGTCCTGCTTGTGTTTGAGGGTTGTGCCATTAGGACTGGTTGAGTGACTTACCATAATGATGGGGAATCCATTTCCTTCCATGTCTTGGTATATGCACATTTCTTGTCAGTCCTGAGGGGGTTTGGAATTGCCCCAGGGGGGAAGCAGTGGGATGTGCTCCGTGAGGAGCTGAGTCGTGTTCACGTCCTGCAAGAGCTGGGTGGTGGGATGTCTGTGACTGCTGTAGCAGGCACGTGGGCAGCAGAAAAAGGGTGTTTTCGCTCAGAACTCCTGGCTTTGTGTGTTGAAAAGGCATCGTGGGTTCTGTTGGGCTTTGCACTTGGGCTTCACGATTGCAGCTTATGGCAACGTGGATCTGGCCAGCTTTGGCCAAGTGTGGATGGTGCTGCAGTGCACCCAGGATGGTGCTCCGATGTGCCCGCTTCCCTCTGATGCTCCTGGTCCATCCACAGAGGGCTCTGGTGAATGGAGAAAGCAGCAACGAGTGGAGAAAAGGTGTCAAACAGATAAAAAGTAAAAGCCATCCTGCTTTCAGCACAGAGAGCGATCAAAGCTGGTCCTGTCTGAGCCAGGTCTTTGAGTCAGTCAAGACCAGCTTGATGAATTTTCAGAGTAAGTTCAGAAGTTTCACTAGATCTCTCCTCCCTCACCGGAGAGTCTCTCTGTACGGGACTTGCCTTACATCAGAAGGATGGGCACCCCGTATGAGTTACCTTGGGAGTTGCCAGATTGCTTTTCAGCTTTCTCTCTGTAGTTTAAAAATATTTTAAAAAAAAAAAAAAACAACCCCCAAACCAAACAAAACGGCCCAGCAAATGAACCATCACCACCAAAGAAACCTGGTTTTTATACCAAGATGGAAGTATTTTTACAATTAAGAAGTATTGTTGAATGCGAGTATTTTTCAAACAATAATTCTCTGAGTGTGATAGAAAGGTGAAGTTCACGTGGATGTTTTCAGTACCAAACCAGAGGTGGGCAGATCAGGAAAGTTGCTTCTGAGCAGTTTGTTCCATTTTGTGAGACCTCGTTGGGTCTGGTGTAGTGGGTAGTGCTGCCAAGCCGAGGGTCTGTCTATTGATTTCTGAATGTATTGTGCTGTTAATCTAAGACTTCTCTCCCCAGAGGGATTTCTATTCAGAAGGCTCTAGCCAAGCTCAAGAAAGTTATTTGATTTGGGAAGTTTGAAAGAATAATAAAAGGAGGATTGATGCAGTTGGATTTTCATGAGCTCAATGCTCTGGTAAAATAGAGAGGCTTCCTCCTCCTCCGTGTGTCCCTGCTGGTTCGGCTCATTATCTGGGGGGAAAGCAGAGTTTGGAGATCACTCAAGTTTTACTGCCTGAGAATCTGCAATTATGAAACTTGTTCAGAAGAAAGTTATGAGAACAGTGTTGGTGATGTAACAAAATATAAAAAATTAATGGGTTACTGCAGCTTTGGCTTTTCAAAAACACGTGTGCTTTATTTCATAGTGATTAAGCTTTTTCTGCTAATTTTTGGCTAGTGAAGTTTAGTGCTAGAAATGCATTAATGGAATTTCCCAGGAAGAGAAATGTGGCAAGGGAATAGCACTGTATATAGAAAGGGGCTTTGCCCCTCTTATTTCTAACATCCTTCAAGTACTTAAGGAAACTAAACCTTTTGAGAGAGCTGTGGCAGGAAAGGAGATGGACATTCTAGTTAAAAAAAAACAAACAAACACGTTCTTTTCTTTTCCCATGATCTGAATAGAGGAATAAACAGTCTTGCATTACACTAAAACCCAAACAGTACTTCTTGCCTTTGAGGGGACTGGTCTGTGGTCCATAGTGCAGAGTGAAAGAAGGAAAGGGATGAGATGTGATTGGTAGCAAAATGAAGAAGAAGAAGAAAAAGATAAAAAATATTGAGGCATTTTTGCCTTTTTGAGACTACAATCCTGTCTTGCTGAAATCAGCTGCCTTTGACTTCCCGGTGCCCGTGACTGGTCCAATAATAGGTTTATACTATTTCATTAGGATGTTGTCAAATTAAATCAAGGGAAGTGGACTCGTGTCTAAAAAGAGCCTCCTTGGGGTTGTTCCCTGGCTCTGGAGCACAGTGGTTTGCTCGAGATGAGGAGTGTTACTTCCTTCGGTTTGGAGGGGTACTTGTTGCTCTTGTTTATGCAAAAACTACAGCTCTTTGGAGGCATGTGATTAACCTGAGGTGTTGTTTTATTGCATACCCAGGTGGGAAGCTGGGAATTAGGAGTATGCAGGAAGAATTATCCGGATATGGGGAAAAATGTTGTATTAGCTATGCAGTTAGTCTTTGTCAGTGGTGTTTACAGTTTCTTCAGTCCTCGTGGTGAGTAACCTAGCAGAATTTATTGGTGAATAGTTCGATTTGCTTAAATGGGCTGATTTTCTTGAGTAGGCAGAAATTACATCTTATTTCAGGTCTCAGATTTACTTTAAATGAAAGGCCAACTCCAGATTTGACTGCTTTTCTTCCCAAACTCCTATTTAAGCACTGGGTGAATAGGCCACGTAGGATTTGGCGCTGTGAACTGTTCAGAGCAGCTTCATTTAGTGGGGCTGGGGTAACCACGAGCAGTTATGACTCCTAAAGATGCACGTTTTTCAACCATATAGAGACAAAGAGTGTTGTGGATTTGTGGTTTTTTTTTTTTTTTTTTAATTCCCCATGTAGAAATAAGTGCTTTAGAATATCTGAAACATGCACCAGTATTATTTCACTGCTGAGAATTGGGTAACTGTGTAAAATTATATTGACCTGAGGGGATTGAAATATAGAAGTGGCCATGCGCTTAACTGTGCAGGAATCAAACTGTTTTACTGATAACATTTTATTGATTCATCCACTCTCAGTGTTACAAGTAGCCTGAAGCTTCGCAAAATGAGCTGGCAATGTTTTGGTGTTGTGGACATTGCAGTATTGCAGCTCTTCATAGGTATTGAAATTTTATATACGGGCTGAGAGCTCCTGTAATTATTGTGATTTGTAATGACTGAGACTGCAGATGGGGCTTCCCAGAGGTTTCATTTCAAGCTGGAGAGCTGGTAATTCCTCTTTTCTGTTTAAGAATCTGTTGTCCCTCCTTTTCTCTGCAGCTGCTGAGGTTTCTTTCTGTGAAAAGCTGAACCGTATCTCAGACTTAATGAAGATGCGTAAAATGATTGAAATTGCCTTAACAAGGCAGCACTCTATGTATACAGCAGCAATGGAAATGTGTCTTGCTGTTCGCGAGGGATACTTTGTCCTTTTCATAAAGGAACTGTGGTTTCTACCCGTATTATAAAAATAATAACAATAAAAAACCCTCACCCTTCTTACAACAAAGCTTTAAGAAAATGAATGGCTTAAAACACCACAATGGTAGATTGCGAGTTTAACCTGCATGTGTTGACTAATTAAATTCTTTTGAAGGAGCTAATTTCATGTATTTTATTTAATGAAGGCTTACTTAAGATTTTAATGATGTGGGTCCTTTCTCTTCAGTAGAATGCCATATTGACTCATGACATATTTTTACACAGGCTTCATTCTGCCGTGAACAACAGTAGTTGAAAACGCGAGCACTTGATAAAGTATCATTAAATTAGCTTATTGTAGTTGCAGATTTTTATTACGCTACTTCAGAGATATGAATTGATCGCGTTGTACTTGCTGGTTTTTAAAGGTGCAGCATTGTTATTGATTACGCTCCTTTATCTCAAGTGTTTCATCAGCCTGCTGGCAGCCT
This sequence comes from Nycticryphes semicollaris, assembly GCA_013400055.1. NCBI lineage: Eukaryota > Metazoa > Chordata > Aves > Charadriiformes > Rostratulidae > Nycticryphes > Nycticryphes semicollaris. The sequence goes on along the minus strand of VXBJ01002483.1, from coordinate 881,984 downwards.
TGCTCCCTCTACAATTTTAGAAAATACTAGTCTTTGTGCTTCTTTATTTTTTTCTCTTTTTTTCCCCCTGTATATTTCATGTGTGTGCATGTCCTCTCTGGAAGGGATGGTGTTCTGTGTTGTGCCATGCCCTTGTGCCCCCAGCTCTGCCCCATCCTGAGGTGCTGGCGCTGCCCAAGGCTGGAGACACCATCGATGAGAAGCTTGAGGTGCTTCCCAGATCCTCTGTTGTTCCAGGCCGATTTCCAGGGAATCCCTGAGATTACTGACCCTGAGGGGCAGAATTGATCCTGCTCGAATTTTACAGCCTGTGCATTTGGAATGGGAGGTTCAATGGTGTGATTTGTTCATACTGTCATGAGTGTCACAAATGAAGCAGGGAAACCAAGAGCCTGCATCTGGGAGAGCCAAAAATTTGAGATGGTTTTTCTGTGTTAACTTGAATAGTGGATTTCCTCTACAAATCTTGGAACACCCAGGCCTATTTCAATACTAAGTGTATTGGAAAAGGATTGCTGTCAAGGCTTGTCCATCTAATTAAATTCCCTTATTAGCGCTGGTGCTGCAGTCTTCCAGAGAAGACATTAGATGTATAATCTTTTCAACTTATCTAGGTTAAAACTAGATGGCCTTTCATCAAGTGCTAGGCTAAAACTCCAGTAACAAAATATATGCGTTGCTCGAGTCACTGTTTTTGTGTGACCTGTGGTAATTCATTATATTCCTTAAATATAAATAGGTGTTTCAGCTGTCTGTGAAAAATGTTCAGACTTCAGTTACCACAAGCGCTCGATGCTGTGAGGGCTCTGTCACCTCATGCTTGGGGCTGATGGTGTTCCAGCCCTGATGCCTCTTATACCTTAAAATTTGCCTTGATTCATTTTAACATATCCTTAGCCAAATGTAAGAAACTTTTTGTCATCAAGCCCTGCTGATCCACAGGGTTTGTGCTCTGTCCTGGCGCTCGTTGTGTCCTTACCAGAAAAGGGAATGACAGGGGTTGGGTGGAGAACCAAAATACTTGAATTTTTTTCCAACAGGTGGGGGACTTGCCATTTTTGGGAGCTGCCAAGGGAAATGAATTAGGCTTTGACCCTTGAGCTTTGCAGAGGGGGATAGAGGGGCTGCCAACAGCTGGGCTTTAGTCAAATCCAGTCCCTTGACCCCATGGAATGTGTGTGAGAGCTCCTGGTGTCCTCTTGGCCTCAGCTCCGTGACCCCAGGACCTTCCCCGGGATGGGGTGCTGCAGGGCTGAATCCCTTGGATCCATGTGTAAATGGGGGAGAATCTGTCTTTGTGGCAGCAGAAAGGTCCACACTAGCTCAGGGCTGGTACTGGAGAGTTATTAGAATAATACTGAGCAATCAGTGTTTAAAAATTGCCAGAAGTTTCAAGAAACAAGATATTTGTGCTAATTAGGCGATTTGCCTGTCATCTTTATTTGCTACTTTAAATAACAGAAAACCCTCAAGTGAAATCAAAGCGTGGTAGAACATTTCTTAAGTCTCCTTGATCAAAGCTTATGGAAGGAGGGGAATTCTGCTTGTAACTGTTTCCTGAAATACAGATTTGAGATCTGCTCTCTCTTGCAGCGTGAGGACTTGTCTGGAACCTGGGTGGTGTTGGTGAAGGTGGTTGAGCACTAGCTAGCCTGCTCCCTCTCAGGTGTGCCTGTGAGGACCTACTGTCAGCTTTTTTTTTTTTTTAGATGCCAGAAATAAATGTTTTCAAAGAATTTTTTTTTTTGTCTAAAGTATCAGTAGTATTTATTTGCCTTCATATGGACGAATACTGGTTTGCTGTGCCCTTCTCTTCCTCTGTATCTGCCTCTTTACTTAGATTGCAGGGAATTCTTGAGATGGAGATCACAGTTTTCCTGACCTGAGTTCATAAAGCGTCTCACAGTGGGCTCCTGGCTTATACCTTGAAATGATTCATAAAACAAATAGGAGATGCCTTTGTGGGGCTGTTTGGTCTCCTGCTCGGGTGTTGCTGTAGAGAAGGTTGATAAGGAAAACTTTTGGTGTGTTGTTCTTTGGTTTTGGTGTTTGTTTAGGTTTGGGGTTTTTGTTGCCTTTAAGGATATGGGGTTATTGTTTTTTCTTGTTTCAGAGAGGGCTGTGAGGCAGAAGAAAGGCAATTGCTGGATTTGAATAATTGAAAAAGAGGGCTCTTCAAGGTTGATGGTCTGTGAACGGGAGAATACAGTGAGAGAGGGATAGAGGATGCTTGTACCTGGAGCAGGCAGGAGGCAGCAATCCCACACGTCTGAGCTGCCCGCCTGATCGCAGGGGTCAGCACGGCCACTGCCATCGCATTGAAAGTTTTCAGTGTCTCGTTGTGCAGCCTCAAAAGAGGACTATAAATGCCAGGGAAACCAGAAAGAGAAGCCCACTGTAATCGTGACATGAGATAACTGGGAAATAACACAGCATGGTGCAGGAGCTCCTGTGCTGTCGGTCACTGATGTACATCTTGCTCCATTCTCGGTTTAATAATTTACACTGAAAATCTTTAGTCAGAAACCAGCTGATTTCTTTGTTTCTTTTCATTCTGCTCCTTCTAGATAAAGGAATGAAAGGATTACTTCGTAGTCATGTAGTTCAAGTGTTGGTGTTCTGGCTTGTTACAGAAGGCAGCAGAGGCTGCTGCAAAGAGCAAAGCCCCAGCGTGATGCCCATCCGCTCACCTGCCTCCGCAGCCTTTGCTTGGGCTCAGGAGCCCCCAACCTCAAGGATTTCCTATTATGTGGATTTGTCACTTGTGTTTCTGGAGCTGACTGATTCTGAAGTCACAAATTGTGTGTCATTTTTGCACAGGTTATTTTGAAGGATATTTTTTTTTTTTAAAGTTTTTGTCCTTCAAGCCACATCTGCTGTGTCAGTGGCCGTATTTGCCTTTTAGATAGATCCAGTCAGCTGGAGGAACAGGGGTTGGGCCCAGTGTCCTAAATAAGTAGTTAGGAATGATTTTATTTATCTGTAAAGAATAAGGAGGACATTTCAAAGTTGGATGCTTTAAAGTATTGGACGGGCCAAAACTTCATTTTTTTGATCTGTCCTTTGAACTTGTCTTCATTAACTCTAGTTAAATGTCTTTGAAATTTCTGCACTTTCTCCTTCTTTTTGCCTTCTTTGCTCGGCCTGATGAATGCTTAGAGAAGAACACGCACTTCTGCTTGAGGGTTTGCCCAAAACCAGGGACCAAAAGCAGGGAGGGAAGTGGCAGGACTCAGTGAAGTGCCTGTTGGGTTTCAGGAATAGTTTAATTTGGGAAGTTAACTTCTTTTCAACAGCTGACTTGCTGTGACCTTAAAGGAAGCTCTTGCAGACTGAGCTTCTGCTATTTCTGGGAGAAGAAATTGTGCCTTTTGTGCATGTGTGTTTTACTGCTGTATATGGGACCCTTGGAATTTGGGTCCCAGGACAGTGGCTGAGGGTTTTGCTTAAGGATGGGAGTTACGAGATGGCACTTCTGCACAGTAAGTTTCTGGAAACAAACACGTCAATGTTTAATGCTTTTCAACAGCACCCTGTAATGTCTGGTTCAGAAGATGTTTAAAAACTGTAAAAAACCAAACAAACAAAGAAAAAAGAAAAGGGAAAAAAGGATGTGTTTGCCTGGTTGCGTGAAAGTATCCCTGAATAGCTGATGGTTCATTTTTACTTATTCATGGGCAAATTATAGAGGTGCATCTGTTCCTCCTCTGTATACAGTCAGGCATCTCAAGTTTTTAAGATACTTTTTGACATTCTTTGAAGATGTAATGCTAGGTGGGAGATCAGTTAGAATTACAGATACCCTAAACTTTCAAAATAATGCTCCTGCCTGAAAACTCTTTTATTTCTGCTCCTGACTTTAATGAGGCACAGTCTGAACATCATAGTCACTGAGGCAGCAAAAAGAGGGGTGGGGAGAGCCAACCCAACAATTCACAGGAAGAAAATCTTTCCACATGTTTACAGTAAATCCAAAATATTTGAGCTGTGTTTATTTAACTTAAATGCTCAGGGGTATGTCATCTTATAAAAATGGCATTACTGGAATAAACCAGTAAGTAGCATGCAAGTCAAATACCAGAACAGGAAACAATTAGCTGGACTTGAGCTCTTATTATTTTTACAAGTTGCTTATACTGTTGTCAGTAGAGAGGGTAAATAACTGGAGATAAAGCTCTCTGCCTGCCATTAATTGGGAGGGTAAGCATGTGTCCTTAGATGGCAAACAGCCTGATTTGCATGTGCAATCAGACAGGTGTCCTGTAGCCAGCCCTTCCACGTCTTAATTGTCTGCAGTGTTGTGTCTGCAGAATGGGAAGCTTTGTTTTAAAGATTACACCCCTACGAGTAAAGAACACATAAGCTCTCTCACTGGGAATTTTTGTTTACTTTGCCTTTTTCCTCTAAATCCAATCACTCATTCAAGTAAATGTATATATACCCTTTGAAAGTACGGCCTGAGGAATCTGACACTGGCCATCAGTTAGTGGATTTTGCTTAGTAATTGCTTCATCTATTCAATACTATTGAAAATACCCTTGAGCAGAATGTAGCTGCAGGGGAACAACGCTCTAAACAGCAACCTAATTAATGAATCTCATTGCCACTTAGAGGAGCATTATACAGTTGGCCTTGGTTGTCAGTATAGATCTGTTCTTACGGCGTTATGTATTTGTCCAGGAAACTGGTGTGATTATGAGAAAAATGAATAAAGTGGCTTTGGGAGGCTGGTGTGTTGGGGTCCCTGGGGGAGCCAGATTGCGCTTGCCGTTGTGTTCCTGACATTGCAGGTGTCACCAGCGTCTGGTGGCTGTATGGAACAACAGATGAACGCTCTCAGCTTCTGTCTTGGTGGCCATGACCAAGATTATTCACTGTATTTTGATGAAGAGAAAACAAAGTAATCCTGGCTGGAGTCTGAGAGCAGGTAAATTGTTTTCACATAATAGAAGGCAGCGCGAAGCAGTGGTGGAATTTTTCTTCCATTTAATATCCAGTGAGCACCTTCTTTTTGTAGTCTGGATGGCAGCTGGACTGTTTGTCTCCAGTTTAATAAGTTGGGCAATAATTCCTGCTGACGATGAGCCTGTTCTGAAAGTCTTTTGAAGGAAGAAATTTTTTTTAATAAAAAAATTCTAATCGTCAACAAATTCATAATCCCTAGCTTTTAGAAGATAAGCACTGTGCTTGAGATCTGCGTTCCTGAGATTGTTCTTTCAGCAAAAGCTGTAACTGGATCAAGTTGGAGCTTGTGTTTTTATCTGAAGCCATAGATAGACCAATTTACTGAGCAGTCAAGAAATAAAAATTTGAGCTTGGACCAGATGCTCGCTTAAGGACCCTTCCAACCTGAGCTATTCTAAGATACTATGAAAAGGCACATATACTTTTGAAAACTCTCATGTAAATCAAAGGCCAGAATAACCTGCTCTTCCTTGTTGTTCTGTGGATGATACAGAGCCTTTTCCAGAGCCCAGTTCTGCAGGTCTCCACTATCATGTGGTGTGGGCTCTGTGCTTATGAGACCCCATGTCAAGGGTCCCTCTATTGCTTATAAATCCTTCAAATTTATGCAGCATTTTAAAATGTAATTTCTTCTTTCTCTATGGAGACTTGCTGAAACCTGTGATTTCTGCTCAGGCTTATGANCCCCCCAATAAGACGACACATTGACACACCTAAATGTGAAATTTTGTGAGGAATTTTTAACACTTGGAAGTGGCACTTGAATGGGTAATTCCAGTAACGCCAGAATTCAGATGGTGAAACATTCTTTGCCCTATGATTTGAGTAAGAGAAGTAGTTGCATCTGTGTTACGTGTTGGAAAAATAACTTATCTAGTTCTTTTCAATCACTTCTATCCTTTGGATGTGGCCACAACACCTTCAGTCCTGGTCAGTCATTTTCAAGTCAGTGAGTATCTGGGTTGGTTGTTAGCCAGCAGAGAAATCAATTGGGGCTAGTGGGAATGCGCTAGGGGGAAAGGATTGAAATACATGAATTTTATTGATTGATTGTCCTCTACAATCGGCATCCCCACAAGCAGGCCTTAAAGCTGTGTGAGAACTCGATGGAAGTTCTTTTCTGCTCTTGCATGTCTGTTGAATCAAGAATGAATCCTCCAGTCAGCGGAGATTGCAGCTTCTGGATGGAGGCTCAGAATTCCAAACTTCGATTGAGCAGTAAGCTAAGTAATAAAGCATAAATTGCTAGCATTATTGTGCTGAGCAGTGCTGAAAATCCATTATTTTATTTAGTATATTTGTCTTAAAGTGATTATGTTACTAATTATAAGGCTCACTAGTCTGTTTAACAGGAGTCCAAATAATTATAATTTGTTTGCAGTTCCCACCCTGCGTATTTTCATGCAACAAGGCAAATATTTTGTTGAGTAATTGATGTCTTGTGTGCCTTGTTGTATGCTTAGGAAAATTAAGTGTTTTTGGTTTTGTTCCAAATTGAATGTTGACAGTTTTCTTACTGTTGTTTTGATAGTACCTTGGTAAATTTTGAAGAAACTTGAGAAGGGGTGATTGACTTTCAGAGTTCCCAGTGAAGTCCAGAACAGAATTCCTTCTGCTGTCAATTGCTTTTGTATCATGTATTTTGCGTTTAATAAAACTGGATCAAAGTTATTATTTATGAGTTATCTTAAAGTAGGATAAACCCTGAGCTGGTTCTAGCCTTGGAAGCCATTTGGGAGCAGAGTTCTGTTGCTCTTACGGGAGTAATTTGAAGGACAAACTCTGAACAGGCTTTTCAATGAATTCTCAATTCAGGGCACCTTGGAATCAGCAGCAGGCGCATAAAAACCCTCAGTGAACATGGAGCATCAACGAATACGTTATTTGATGTTAGGAAAAACTTTGCCATGTTTTTGTGAAATTCTCAGAAAATTGGGGCTAAACAACGTAGGTCACTCTTAGAGCTGGAGCGGTACTTCAGAAAATGGCTTAAATGAGTAGTCAACACTATGAAGTGAACTCCTGTTTTACGGCAAAGAAAGATAAGTAGATTCTGTCTCTGAGTCTACTTGTAGGTTTGCTGAAGTTTGGGTGGCAAAATGCTTGCTTGGAAAAAATACGCAGCAAAAAAATTCNTTTTTTGTTCTCTGAGGTGACCTTAGTACATGAAGAGTTTTGATCCTGGAGTATCTCTGCTGGTTTGCATGGTGGTGATCATTGTGGCACCTTCTCTGCTCTGGCCCGTCCCTGCTGGGATTGCTCTGCTCCTGCCTTCCCCCCAGAGCTGTGACAGGCACTCCTTGGCTGTGTCTTGGTGTCAGGTCCTTGCTG
>VXBJ01002483.1:811885-874448 GCA_013400055.1 Nycticryphes semicollaris | reverse complement strand
GCAGTGCTGAAAATCCATTATTTTATTTAGTATATTTGTCTTAAAGTGATTATGTTACTAATTATAAGGCTCACTAGTCTGTTTAACAGGAGTCCAAATAATTATAATTTGTTTGCAGTTCCCACCCTGCGTATTTTCATGCAACAAGGCAAATATTTTGTTGAGTAATTGATGTCTTGTGTGCCTTGTTGTATGCTTAGGAAAATTAAGTGTTTTTGGTTTTGTTCCAAATTGAATGTTGACAGTTTTCTTACTGTTGTTTTGATAGTACCTTGGTAAATTTTGAAGAAACTTGAGAAGGGGTGATTGACTTTCAGAGTTCCCAGTGAAGTCCAGAACAGAATTCCTTTTGCTGTCAATTGCTTTTGTATCATGTATTTTGCGTTTAATAAAACTGGATCAAAGTTATTATTTATGAGTTATCTTAAAGTAGGATAAACCCTGAGCTGGTTCTAGCCTTGGAAGCCATTTGGGAGCAGAGTTCTGTTGCTCTTACGGGAGTAATTTGAAGGACAAACTCTGAACAGGCTTTTCAATGAATTCTCAATTCAGGGCACCTTGGAATCAGCAGCAGGCGCATAAAAACCCTCAGTGAACATGGAGCATCAACGAATACGTTATTTGATGTTAGGAAAAACTTTGCCATGTTTTTGTGAAATTCTCAGAAAATTGGGGCTAAACAACGTAGGTCACTCTTAGAGCTGGAGCGGTACTTCAGAAAATGGCTTAAATGAGTAGTCAACACTATGAAGTGAACTCCTGTTTTACGGCAAAGAAAGATAAGTAGATTCTGTCTCTGAGTCTACTTGTAGGTTTGCTGAAGTTTGGGTGGCAAAATGCTTGCTTGGAAAAAATACGCAGCAAAAAAATTCACAATCTCAAACTTAGATAATGGTTTCTGAAAATAGCTGGGCTGCCAGAATGTCAGTGTTTGGAATGAGAAGATTGCTAAGGGGAAATGGCAAGTAATAAGGGGCCTAAAGAGACATGAAAAGCCAGCAGCTTCATTTTACTTTGAGGCAGAGAAAATTGCTTAGCGCTACTTGCAGCATCTTTCATTCAAAGATCTCAAAGCTCGCTGAACCAAACGTAATTCTTTGAAGAGGGGTGTAGCCCAATGACCCCTTGTCTCTTGGTGAAACGCAGCCGTCTGCCCCGGGGCACAGGGACGGCTCGGCAGCCGATGCTGGTGCTGCCTCCAGGTTCAGAACATCAGGTGAAGAAGGAAAATGCCATCGGGAAAGGGCTGGGGCAGCAGAATGTGCTGGAATGCCATCGTGTAACTCTGGGCATCGCCATGCTTTTAATTAAAAACCACCACCAATCAAACAACAAAGTTCAAGAAGTGCAAGTGAAGATATTTCCTCTCTTCTGACATTCGTGGCTGTTGTTCTGCCAAACGTTTCCTTTATTAGGAAAAAAACTGGGGCAGCCAAGATTCTTAATATTAAAAGACCTTAGTGGAACTGTTAAAATCCCATTCTGTGCAAAACTTTAATGCCAGTTGGCTGTATTATCTCTTTATAATTTTCTTCTTCAGTGCATACGTAACTGCATTAGTTGGTCATTTACCAACAGACTTGAAAGACCATTTAGCTGGGAAAATAACTAGAATTCTTTTATCAAGAAGACAAGTGGACTGAAGTATTTCTTGCTTTTTGGTGATGGTAGTAGAAGTCTTTATCTCCTTGGTTTTGGTTTGGGTTTTGGTTTTGTTTTTTTTCCCCCCTACACTTTTCCCATGAAGACAGGAACTCCAGTTTCATTTATGTTAGTTTGAATAAGAGAAGTGCATCCTCAGCTGAGGTGCATAAATATAACCCCTTTTACTATGCAAGTAATAATTGCCCTTGCAGCTCTCTGCGGAGCTGTTGTAATGCACATCCTGAGAGAGCATTCCTCATGGTTGTTTCAGACACAGACCTTTGCTCCAACGTTTGTGGTCTGGGTCCAGCAGAAAGGATGGGGGCGTGGGGGTCCCTGCACGGTGTGGCCTTGGGCTGGAGAGGACAGGGGGGAACAACAGGTGAGTCGTTGATCCCACTGCTTTCTCCCAAGCCCAGAAACTCCACGTGAGAAAAATATTATTTGATTGCTGCTGAAAACCTACCGTTGGGGTTTAAGGAGCAAAACTGTTTATGCCGAGCTCTCTGAAGCAGAAGAAGGAAAATTCTCATGAACCTCCTGGAGAGCCAGGCCCCAAGTGCCGGGTCTGGCCCCGTTTGTGCATCTGATGCTGGTCAGCTCTAAATAGGTCTTGAAGCATTTCCAACAGTTTATGCTGTTTAATAAATCTAATCTGTAAAACAGGTCACGTAGGAAACCTAAAAACTTTTCTTCTAATTACAGTAAGATTTTATTGAATGCACATTATACATATAGATCATAATACTTATTAAAAAAGACTATTAAGATTTTACAGTTCAAGATTTTACAGGCAATGGGAGCAGTGGAAGCCTAATGCTTTCTGAGAATCATATCTGCATTAGCAAGATAAAGGACAATTTAGGAAGATTACAAAAGCAATGATTTAGAGTACAACATAAAAATCTGCTGAGAACTAATTCGCAATGCCAGCTGCTGCTAAGCTTCTTAATCTTTATCTAGTTCAATTAAAATCTGAATGTTTGGGATTTCATTAACAACTGGGGACTTGGAAATTACATGCACTTTTACACTGTATTCAACTGCTTATGCACATTATTGGAAGTTGCCCAAAATGTCTTCAGGTAGACTTGAGATATAATTAAAACTTAAGTACTTAAAGGATAATGCAGAGGTAAAAGAGGATTATTTTAATTTTTCTGTCAGATCCAATTGACAAAAAAAACCCCAAAAAACTTGCACAAGTGGAAATGAGTTGCAAACCAGTAAGAGTTTTAGTGGAGGTGGTATTTCTGGATGACTGTGCCATCAGGCGAGCGGATCGAACAGCTCCATTGGAGGGCAGGGGAACTGGGTATTGGAATTGTGCCCTGTACCTGTGGTCGGGTTTTGTGTGGAAAAAACCACTTTGGAGCTCTTGCTCACTTCTGTACTGATGGAACCAAGCTCCTATCAATTAATTATGCATTTCAAAGAATCTGCAAGTAGGCCTTTCTAAAATTAAACTAAGCAAAGTGATGAACAAGCTTTTAATCACTTAATACTGTGTATAAAAAATAGTTTCTTTCCATCAATTCTTCAAGAATAATTCTTTGGAAAGTTTTTCAGAAGTAAAAAAGGACTTTTTTTTATTTTCACATCTTCGTTGTGTTTTTTTTTTTTTCCCTATTTTCTGTGAAAAACTAGTTGGTGTAGCTGCTGATTTAGAGAAGGGGAGGGATTTGCTAGCGAAGCTCTGGGTCACGTTTACTGGTTTAAGTTTTCCAAGTTTCAAATCAGGATGGATTTTTCTCTTTAATTATTCAGTTCTAATGACCTTGGGTGCCGCTATAGGAGGTGGAGATAGGAATGCTTTCAGAAAGAATGAGGGTATTTAAGGTGGTGGTGTTTCTCCTGGAAACCCGTGGAAGCTGTAGTACTGTGGGGTAATTGGGAATACTGCTATATATAAAATTTTCAAAACCAAAATGTCTTTCTCTCCCCCTCTCATCTCTTGTCAAGCTTCTTCATGGGAACCAGCATGACTGGGCTGCTCAAGACAAGTGGAGAATACAAGCAAAGTGAATTTTGGTTTTGGCATAGTTGGGCCAAGAGGATAGCTAGTGCGTTCTGTCCTATTTCATACTTATGCCTAGAAACCTTTTCATATGCTGGGTAAAAAGGATGCAGATATCCTCAGAAAGTAAGTTTGTGGTTTTTTTTTTTTTTTAAAGCAAGTATGTTTCATAAAATTATGTATTTGTCATAATGAGAGGAAACTTATTTACAGAAATATGTATATTGTGATTTTTTTTTTTCCCCCCACCTGCATGTTTGGCTTTTGAATAGTGATGCCTTCTGTATTATTTAATGGAGTAAACTAGTTTCAGAATTAAAGATAGGCCTTTTGCATTCTCATTTAAGAACTGAAGAAAAGGTGTCTGGATGGGAAGAGTGGGGTACCCTTCAAAAAGCAATTGCGTCTGTATAGGCCTGGTGCTCCTACCAGGAGCGGTCCTGGTGGGTTTCCATGGCTCAGCTCTTGCATGTCCAACCCCAGCAAGCCTGGGCTCTGCCACTTCCTACTGTCGCCTGTCTCCTTGTCTGGAGCTGATCCTGAGATTTCAATACACTGAAATCCAGCTATAAACTTCCTCACATATGGATGGTGAGCCCAGTGAAGTATATGGCATTTCAGCTTCAGAGATCTTGATTTGCCCTGCTACGTGCTGGGATAGGTGTCCTCAAAAGAGCAGAAAATCTGCTCTTTCCTCTGACTGTTGTGACTGCATTTTGTATCTGAAGGTATTTCTTTAACTCTGGGGTTTTAGGCTCTGCCCTTAAAGTGGATCAGCCGTTATGTAGGTAGCCTGCTGTGACAATCTGGACGTAGGCTTTGACTCCTTGGATTTAGGTCTCCTCAGAAATGTAGGGGTTGTTACCAAAGATTAAAATAAGCTTCACAAAAAGAGCACTGAAATAAATAAAATGCAGAATATTGATCTATCACAAATGGGAACAGTAAATGTGTCGTGAGGGAGATGAGTGGGAGTTGAGAGCAAAGATAACTACAGATATGATACGTATCTGTACGTTTGGCTTCAGACGGGAAAATCTGTGCCACAGATTGATCCTATAGGAGTAATAAATACACATTATCTGTAATTATTCTCAAACTTCATAAACCTTACTTTAATAACAGCCTTTGCATCATTTTTCTGAGATCTTTTATTTTTATGACACTGTCAGGCTTTTTAATTTTAATTCCAAGAAAATTGCTCCAGCTGTTATGGATTTTTGTTTTAGCTTCTATTTCTGTCATTCTCTTGAAAGCTGATAAACTGTCCCACTTCTGTTCTCTGGAGGCCGAGAGTTTCCTTTGGGGAGTTCTGGTGGCTGGTTTGGAGGGGTTTTGTGTCTGAGCTATGCCTAGATGACTTTTTTTTTTTTTTTTTTTTTTAAGAAGATCACAGGCACTGAATTTGCAACTTCTTTTACAAACACCATTTTTGATGTAATTCCACCTTGCAGTCTGGTCCTGCAGCAGGAACCCATTTTTGTTTGGGTGTCTTTGCATTGGAGGAGTGGGAGCTGCCAAGAGCTGTTGATTCTCCTTGTGGTGATGTGGTGGCAGCAACTGGACTTCTCCAAGAAGTGAAACCTTTCCAGAGTTAACCAAAGGGGCCATCAAACCCGGTGGCCAATACGGGTCTTCCTGAGAGACCCAGTACTGCTTTAGCTCGATTCTCATCAAGTGTGTATGAATACAAAAGAGAAGTAATGTTGCTGAACAAGAGTAGAATTCCACATCTGAATAAAATGGGGCTGCTTCAAGTAGAAGAGGAAATAGGAAAAACAAAATACCAACCAAACAAAAAAAGCTTTAGTGAGTAGAATAACTGCTTTGGTGTGAAAGTGTGAGGAGTTGTCTTGGAATAAATCTTGTGCAAGTGTTTGTGTTTATATTTCGTAATACAAGCAATATATAATCTTTTAACTTATGTCTTAAAACCTATTATTTTTTAAATTTGATGTGTTTGGATGTGTTGTAAAGTGTTCTTTTATCAATGGGCCCAGTATGGTGATGTGTGTGTTACCAGGACTCCCGTGACTGCACGTTGAGCGAGGATCAGCATGGACATGGGAAGTGTTGTTGGGTTTCCTCTGCTGTTTTAAGTGAGCCCATTTCATGATGTGCTGAGGTGTTAAAAAATCAAGTCTCACCAGTGAGCAGAATTTCCAGTGCAGCTTGTCTGAAGAAAAGTTAAACATAGACCAGTGTATTCATTTGCATATCTGATGACCACATGTTCTGAGATGGAGATGTGGTTCAATTATAAGCCAGTACATTTGAGTACACAGTTTTATTTCCTAATCGCAGTTAAATACTCAAACTTCACACATTTCCATCAGTCTGGTCCTCACCACTGTGGTACCCGGCTGTGGGCTGTAAGCTGTGTCTGCTCAAGTGAAACCAGCCATGTTCACAGCCATGTGAGGGGCTCTCAAGGGAACCAGAAACATGAATTTTAGTGAAAACCTCAAATACTTCACTTGTCCAGAAAAAAAAGATTCAGTTTTCAAGTCCATGTATGTCAGCATACTGTTCATTTTTCAACTGGTTTAAAAAATAAATAAATAAAATAAAAATTTTTAAGATGAAAAGTAAAAGCAAACCAGTAAAAGACATTCTCTACACTCTTTTTCTCTTTTGGAAAATGAAACTTGAGTGACTGGGAGTACCTTTGGAGCAGTTTCAGTCTTCGAATGGATGGTTTTGGTTGTTTTCTCAGTTTTAATTTCAAATTTTTCATTTGCTAATGGCGCATTTTTATTATATCTGAAGATTGCCATCTACTGGCATGTAACAGCTTTGGGGTCTGTTATTGTTCATAAATCTGAAAATTCAATAATGTTATTTTCTCAGTTGATTTTGTCATTCCATTTTGCTTCTCAGGATAGGGGCAATAGTAGGGGAAACATTAACAGCATTTTCTTTATCATAGCAAGCGCTGTGCAATGTCTGCTTAATTAAAAGCCCATTATAACAAGATACTGATGCTTCCCACGTGAATGGTCTTTCTATTCCCCTAAATTAAGCCGTGTTTCTATTCTATAAGAAAAGCAGCACATTATTAAAAGGTTAAAATGTGCACTTTTTCCAAGCGTTTGAAGTGATTCTGACCTTTTGGCACGTAGTGGTTGGGTGGCTCAATAAACTACAGGATGGAATTTTATTACTCTGAATTCCAAACTTATTGCAGACACCTCTCCCTCATCAAGCAGATTTTTAGCTAACCCTAAAATTCTTGAGGTTTCTAGACCCTGGTTAATAGAATGGTTTGGGTTGGAAGGAACCTAGAAGATCCAACCCCCTGCAGAGGGCAGGGACACCTCCCACCAAGGCAGGTTGCTCAAAGCCTTATCCAACCTGGCCTTGAAACCCTCCAGGGATGGGGCAGCCACAGCTTCTCTGGAATCCTCCTCTGGGATTCCTCCTGGCATCTTCTGTAGTGAGGCTGGGCTGGTGGGGAGGAGCAGCAGAGCTCTGCTCTGAAGTTGGATGTTGATGTGCACCTGGACCCAGCATCGTCTCAGAAATTGGGGGCAGCTGTGGGGCTGGGGGGAGACCATCCTGCACCGGGTGCTGACCTGATTTTAGCAGCAGGTTGGTGGGGAGTGGTGCTTGCTGTTGGGATGCTGAGGAGCCGGTCTGCCTGCCTGGTTGGCGCTGGGACTCCTGGGCAGGTAAGGACACCCATCAGACAGTGAGAATTCTGGGTTTTTTTCCCCTGTTCCTTGATATTTCTTAATGGCAAAGCGCTCAGTGTGTTGCCTCGTCTATATCTTATTTTCAGATGTGCTTTTTGCTGTGAGGAAGTGCTTGGGTGCCTGGTGTGTGGCTTTGCTTTCCTTCCCAGGGATGTGGCACCTAAAACTCAGCTTTAGCTGGTAAAACTTAGCTCTAGCTGTTCCTGGGCTTATGTGGAGTATTTCAGCTGTGCAAATTACCATTTGTTTTTGAAGTAATTTGGGAAGGGCCATGCTGTGTTTTTGGTGAAGGTGGTCCCCTTGAGCCATGTGGGCAGCACTGGTGTCGGTGTGACTTGGCTGGCAGCAGGACTTGGGCAGAACCAGTGATACCAAGTTGTGACAGTGCAGATGGGACCATTCCCCTGCCAGGGAGCATGTGAAGAATTGCTTTGCCCCGGGAATGGGGTGGGTAACTCAGGGAGCAGAGGCAGGGACAGTGTGTGATGAAGGAGCTGTTGCTGTGATGGAGCTACTCGAGTTTTACTGAATTGGGAAGAAAATAGTCAGGTGAAACCTGTGTAACTTGCTGAGCCATTAACTAAAGCTGCTCTCGGGCTGCCGTCACACACATGCTATTGTTGGTGATACCCTATCTGCTATTCTGATTTTATTTGGGGATTTGCTGTGTTTGTCTATGAGTGGTCATCTTGTCCTAGTTCTCACTCCTCTTAGGGTCTGCTGTTTCTCTTTTACTTGAGAGCTCTTGTCTACAGGGAAGAAGAAAAATAATGGTAAAACAACACACTGCATTTACCTAAGAGCGTGTGTCCTACGGTTCTTCTGCATGAACTTCATGAAGTGAATTTCTTTATTCTAGACACTCAGCTGTTGGCACTGCACTTTGATTTCTGCTGGATAGAGGGTTGTCAGTTACACACTGTGTATGCATTTACTGGTAATTAGAAATAGTTGTCTTGGCTTTTTAAAGCAATTAGGCTTCCCACCATTTGCACATACAAGCCTTTTTTGTTCTACTTCAGTGTAGAAGTGTTTTAACATAGAAGTGTGGGGAGATTTACTGAGGGGCTGTATGGCATGAACCTACAACCCTAAGGATAATTAGATACAAAGACAGCAAAAACATCATCCCATCTCGAGCAGATTGAGGGTGTTTCTGATGTGCACCAGCTTATGCAAACACGAGGTGGGTGTCATGGTGCTCCTGATTGAAGTCCTCTGGGCAGGATGGATGTGGCAAGGTGAGACAATCCATCGAACCAGCTGCTGCTCCTTCCTTCTCCCTACTAAAGAGAATGTTCACCTCAGTTGTTTTTGGTTTTTTTACTCCTCATTTGATAAATACTGACTTTCTCAGCTCCTCAAGGAGATGTACCCTTTGAGAGGACAGCGCCGATTCCCACCTTCTGTAAGCATTTCTACAAAGTAAATATATGTTTATAGAGGGAAGTGGAGTAGCCCAGTAATAGGGTTATTGATTGACATGAAAATGTCATTCTGTGATTGACGAGACAAATGCATGTTGTTTGCAAAAGCTCTGAGAAAATGCAGTCTGTACCGTACTCTTCACTACAGATTTCTCAGGTTCCTTATTAGCAGTCAATTTACTTCCAATTATAATACAAACTGCAGTAGATCTTGCTGTGGTGGTGGCGGTGGTTAATCACAGACCAACAGGCATAAATCACACAAGTCTTGGCTCTTAAGGGATGGACCATTCATGAACAGAAGCAGTTGTATCGTTCTGGTCTCCTTGGTGGCACACAGAAGTCTCATTTCCTAAGATGCTCCCAATGCTGGCCTGTGGTACCTTCCAGTGTCATCAGATGTGCTGTGGAGGGAAAATTCCCTTGCTTGTGTGGATTACAGAAGGAGCGTGAAGTTTCTCAGCTCCTGACACCCAAAAGTTCTTGTCAAAGCGCATATGACAAATTACCCAGGCAGACACCTGTTCTGCACTAACCGTATGAAAAGGTGGTGAGATGAGGACCTTAACTTGAGAGAGATTCTACCTTTTTTTTTTTTTATAGTGAGAGTCTCTTACCCTTGGAGTGACCTGAGCTCACCCTTAGCAGAAATGTCATGCACATCACTTCAAACTTTGTGAATTGCTGTTGATCTACCAATTATTTTTTTTTAATTTTTTTTTTTTCCTAACAGTTGGGATGATTTTGGAGGAAATCCATCCAGTTGTACTCAAGTCTGCTGAGTAGTTTGAAACCGTCAGTGGTGACAAACCATGTTTTTTATTTTAAGTGAGTGAATAAATCTTTGGCTGGTATATAGCAGGGGGAGGGAGAAAGAGGAGAGATAAACTCCTCAGCTTCTCAGCTACTAGATGATTATTTTTTTGTTTTGCAAGAGTTCCCTTTTTCATGGAAAAATGCTGTATTTTTAAAGAAAATAAATTGCTGTGCTTGCTAAAGGTAGAGCAGTCTGCCTTTGGCAATGATGATTTAGCAGGGTCATCTTGTCATTGATGGAATCCAATATGACAGTAAATAAACTTGTTAACAAATGACATTAAACATGAGACTAACTTAAGTATTTTCTCTGGATTGTTCACCAGTGTGGAAAGGGATTGATCAAATGCCCACTGCAATCTGTAGGAGTCTCCGATTCTGATGGATGTCGGAACAACATTAAAACTGTTTGCAGCCTTTCAGTTGAGTTTATTTGCAATAAAATATGCTTGCAGCTAATTGTATGGTTTTTAAGCCCTTCAGGTAGCTGACTGATGATTATGCCTACAAACTACCTTTAATAACAAGCAACAAGGTGGGGAAGGGGGAGCTGCTTGGTCTCACCTGCCCTGCCCCTCCTGCTGGGACGTGCAAGAGCAGCAGCACTTCCCTCAAAAGCGTAAATTTTCTTGCTTTGTCTGCCTCCATAGCTCCTTATCTGTAAACCCACGAAAAATGAGTCTGTGTCATGGATCATCTACCATTTGTGTTTTGATTTGCATTCTGGAATGTGGCTTAGATGTGATATGATGGGTTCCTCCTTTCTGGTGGTATCTCCCTGGCTGCACACTATTACCTCCTCGCCTGCTCTGAGCTCTCCTGGAGCATCCCCTTCCCATAGGTCTATAAATTACATCTGTGACCTCGGGAGGTTTCTGTGCGATTCTTCTGTATGTGGCAGAGATGATAAAGCTTCCTTATCTCTTGGTGGCATTTTGTGGATGAATTCACACATGGCTCCTGGGGGGCAGCCCTCAGATAACCCGTGTGCTGGTGCTGCTGCTCCTCAACAGGCCTGGAAACGTCTGTCTGTGGGTTTGACTCTGTCCGTGCTTCTGCACGTCGGGGTCTTGTCAGTGAAAGCATCCAGAAGGCAGTTCTTATGCATCTACTCTTCAATGTCTGTGGTTTAAAGGAGGAATATAAATTTGAATGACTCTCTTTAAAATTAGGAACTTTGTTAAGTCTTTGTAGCAGACTGTCCAGTCTTCTTCCTTTTACAAGGAAAATAGAAGAGTTGATTAATTACAGCGTTACAGCATTTATTTTAGCAGTTGATGAGTATCTGTAAAATACTACTTGCACTGCAACGCGTACCTACAAAAGAGCATCCTAGAACTGGGTATATTTAGGTAATACATTGTTTATTACATTGTTTATTACCTGAAAATTTGACCTCATTATCTGTCCTAGTCCATCTCTGTTGTTATCCAAAGTATGTACCGGTGAGGAGAACATCATCTCCATCTCGCAGTGCAATCAGACAAAGAGATTCTGTTGCAAACTCAGGGAAGCTTGTGTCCCAGTTGGGGACAGCAAATTTAATTACTGCCAATAGAATGAGTACAAAATGTTTCTGCACGCACAGCTCTGGACAATGCGCTGCCTCAAAGCCCCTGCAACCTGATTTTTGCAGCGCGGCGCTGGGAAGTTAGTGGATGGTTACCCCCGAAGCTGAGGATGAGTGTGTGTTAGAGCAAAGCTGGGGAAATGCTAATAAATTCATCGAGTGAAGTCAGCAAAATAGCTAAACTCTAAAGAGCAAATATCAAGCACTGATATTTATGTAGAGATAGTACAGAGGAGAGGAAAACTGTTCATCTTGGAGAGACCTTGTGCTCCAGGAAAGCACTGCTTTTTAATACATGGAGAGCTTTATTGTAGGTGGCTGCATTTCCCCGAGAGCGTAACTCGGGGATGGTGCTGCAGTTCTGCCTCTCTGGGAGAAGGGCATAGGTGTGTAAGTCAGCAGTCACTGAACGAACACTGTACATATATACATACATATATATATATATATAAAATCTTATTATCCTGACACTTAGGAAATGAGGTTGAGACTGATACAGCACCATCTTTTAAAGCACATGCATCCAGGCTATGTCTACAACAAATTGACCAGAAGCTGATTACAAGCTCTAATTCTTCCAGGACTTGCCAAATAGCTGCCTGTTGCCATCTCTCTTGCTGTTCAGGAGATGGATCCCCGTGTGCTGGAGGTAATGACCTTCTGGATATTTTCTAATAAAACAACGAAGAGCCGACTTTATCATCCTTGAAGCAAATTACTTTTGAAAAATTATTTACAAATACCAGGGGTGCTCTTCAGATGGGGGTGTCTTCTGTTAAAAAGTCTTGAATGTTTTTCTGCCCTTAAGTAGAAAAGTTCTCTTCATCCAGGTAGGTGTAGTGCATAGGAATAGCTCACCCAGGGAAGGCAGGGCTGTTTTCGTCTGGGTCTGTCTGGAAGAGCAGTGTCATCAGGTCAGTTTGTTTTAAGTCGCCTTAAAGAAGGCATAATAAATTAAGATCTCTTTTTGGGGGGTCACCTTTGGTCATCTTCTACATCCTCTTCTTTCCTCTATCTAAAAATCCTGAGTGAAGACATTGTGGTAAGTTTAGTAGTGTCTTAAATGTCTGCCCCTGTGTGATGGTAAGAGGGACATCACTAACTCTGCGGGGCTGGGACTGAGCTTATACAGGGGGAAAAGTGAGGTATTTCCTCACCAGTATCCAGACACGTGTTGAGCTGCTGTCCTGTGCCTTGGCCCAGTGCTGGTGTGGATCTGGTGTGGCTGGTGCTGGTTATGCCAACGGCTCAGTTCTGCAGTACTTCTCCTTATCTGTTTGTGCTAATATCGGATAACAACAAAAACACTAGGCTTGGCCCCAGTGTCCTACTGTGGGCTTCCTGCTGGCTTGTTTACGCTGCCTTATCCCCCAGGTTTGTCTGTTGTCATAGTTCCCATTTTCGAAAGCAGGACAGGAGGTCTCTATGGAGACAGGCATCAGTTCCACTCCATGTGCTGAACTGTAGGGGTTGCTGTAAGAGCAGAGCTGCGAAGGCGCTCTGGCCCCTGTGGCAGCCAGAGACATTGCCACTCTGACACCTCCAGTCCCTCCTGTCTCCAGGAATTAACATTTCAAGGTTGCAACAGCTTTGCTATAACAGTGCTGCGTGCCATTACCTTTGCTGGATCACTGACATGGTAACAGGAGCATCATCTCTGTGTGCTACAGCTTCAGCTTTCAGGATATTTTTTTTCATTAACCTCATAAAAGCCACCAAACCATCCCAGTGCATCTTCAGAAGTAGGACATAATGATTTTCATCTGAAATGGAAGTTAAACATAAGTCCTACTAAGTCACTGGGACGTGGGCAAGAAAGTTCTTAGAGGTGGTTCTGGTGCATGTCTGTAGCTGCTCAGGCTGGTACCCAGAGGAGCTGAGTTGCTGAGCAGTGTCGTGTAAAAGATGTGACTTGCAATTCTGAAACCCTCTGAACAGCAGACCCCTGGAAATAAGGAGTATCTGTCTCACCTGCTGTCCTTCTTTGGGACTGAACGTTGTTGTTGTTGTCATCAGCTGGGTGATGGATATGGTGGGAAATGCACTCCAGTCTGGCTCAAACAACTTCTATGCATTTAATGATGAGGTCTGTGTTAAGGGTATAATTTTCAGGCTTATCTGAGCAACTCGGGAACCAAATTCCATCGTGTAATCGCTGAAGTTCATGTTCCCGCATCTCTGGCTGCTTCAAGCGTTACTCTATCGCAGCTCTGGTTTGTGCCCAGCTTCCTCTGACACGAAACCAAGGACCCAGAGGAGTGTGAGTGTGTGTAATGTGTATTTCTGCCCCAATGCTTTTGCCGTGTGTTGATCTGGAATCGCCAGTGGCTGTTCAGGAGGAGCCTTTGCTCATAAGGCAGAGAAAGGGGGGAATCATAACTGTGGGTGCCGTGAGAACAGAAGGGTTGATTTGTGCAGGATGAGGATGATGTGAAAACTCCACCAGATGAGGGAAAAAAGATTTACCTGACGTTGTGTTTCACTTTTTTCTCCCAGAGGGGATGGTGCTCATCTTGTAGGAGGTTTCTGTCAGAGTCCTGGCTGGACTGGTGGTCCTGTCTGACACGATGCTGGAAAAGGTGTCATCTCTTGTCAGTTTGCAGCCCGTGCTATGGAACAGTGTTAGATCCCTGTCTGATTTTAGGTCTGGGACGGGGGTTCAAAACAGCAGTTGAATTTTATATGAAGTTTCTTGGATAGTGCACATGTACACGTGTGTAATTAGATGTACTTTTAGCAGCACACTGGCTAAGTGGAACTCTAAGGAATGCTTAAAAAAAAAGGATGATTGGAAGGTGACATACTGGTTTGTTCAGTGTCATGACCCCAGTGAAAAAAGAAGCTTCTAGGATCTGGTGTCACATCAAGTACCCAAAACTCCTAAGTGCAGATCAGTGGTTTGTCTGAAAGACAGCACCTTTGTGCTGCTGTTGTCTTTCTGGGCTGGTGGTCCTCAGCCTGTCTTGGGTACCATAAAGCTGTGTAGCACAACATCAGATTTAGAGATATTGCTAATGAAACAAAGGTCAAGTTCTACTGTCTGATAAATCTGCTTTCTGTTAACCTCCTTGGATGCTATGAAATGAAGATTAATTCAGATGAAGCCATCAAGGGATGTTTTGGTGGGCAGAAGGTTGGTGTAATGATTCCAAGCCTGTGCATAGTTCACAGGAGGGAGTAGTCCCCATGGGCTGCTGGCAAGAGAGAAAATACTCCTTTTTAGTACCATAATGGGTTTTTTGTGCATTGGCAAGTAGTTTCCCCCCAGTCCCTCAGGCAGAGGCAGTTGGGTCTGGCTTGGCATGGACGTGTGTCACGGTTAATACCAGGTCCCTGGGAGCTCAGCTTCTTGGCGTATTTTCACAAGCAAAGGCAATTAGGAGGATTAAAACCACCTTTATGTTGTAATCTAAGTTAGTCTTCAAGGCTCTTGCTTTTGCTGGTGCAGAGTGTGGAGTCTCCGGGGAGATTACTTCTGGCTCAATTTGGGTTGTCCTTGGGGATGGGCTGTGGGAAGGGCTCGTTTGCTCTGGGCACTGGGAGTGGGTTTTACCGCATTTCTCCATCCTTTAGGATATCACTGTTCCTTTCCCGTGGATGAAACATTTCCCCAAGCATAATGTTTGCTCAAGGCAGTGACTTGGGCCTGCCTATGGTATAGAAAGAGCATCACAAGATTGTACTCCTCACCCTGGGTGAGAAAAAGGAGGAGAAAAGTCTTCTGACTTAGTGACATACTTCCATTTTCCAGTAGTTTATAGATATGAGCAAATATAGGAGCTGCAGATAGGGCCAAATAAGAATAGGCATCAAGTCAAATAAAAAAAAAAATTGAAAAGGTCAAATTAATATATTTTTACAGCTATCTTTCACAGAATGAATGAGGCATTAAAATTCTGATTATAAGTTCTCGTGAGAATGGATTGTAATGAGAACAGGAACCAGCACATTATAAATCCACTCTCCTGGTGATAATTTAACTAGAACAGTAACTGGTACAAATGTAATTCATTAATTCATTTTTATGACAATTTAAAGACTGAAATCTGGTTGTTATCGTGTGGCCTTCTTGTGCCATATCTAGGACATTTTTTTGTAGTTACAGAGTTGAAGTATCGAGACTAAGATATGTTATAAAACAGATGGATGTAAACTTCCTTGGAGCCTACCTTATCGCAGTTGCTGCCTTTCCTAAAGTTCTTGTTTCGCTTAAGATCGGGTTAAAAGAATGTTAAAAAGTAGCTCTGATTTGTGTTTGTTTAGGACAGATGGCTAATTTAACTACTCTGATCTCAGTTTCTTATTGGACTACATCCAGCGGTCCTCGATAGTCTAATATCTGAATTCAACGTTTCCCCAAACCATCAGATGCAAATAGAAAAAGTAATTAAAAGACTGCTTCGAACTGTAAATATCCATTAAAAGTGTGAAATTTTTCCTAATAACATTTGTGGAGCTCTAGTTATTTTGAAGAGTTTTTAGTTGCACTGACAGTAAAGACTGTCACCAAATATGGTGAGTGCTTTTATTTGTTTATTTGGGGATTTTTTCCCCCTGCTGCTTTCAAAGTATTTTTAAAAAGGCCCTGTATCGTGCCTGATGGCCACAAAACTTCTTGCCCCTGTTTTAGCAGGGGAGTGGAGGGAGGGATGGCATGATTTTGAGGTCGGGTTGCTAAGGGTTTAGGGCTCTCGGCGTCCCCCATTACTTTCTGCAGGGCTGCAGCTCTGTGGGCTTGGGCTGCCTTCGCTGGGGGTCCTGAGGGACGTGGCCAGTGGGACTGTCACAGGGGACATTCGTATGACAAATTTATTGTGGTCTGCCAATTTAAGACAGCTGGTTTTGTTATATGAATTTTCAAGTTACTCCAAAATTCTTGTGTCCTTGTTAAAAGGAAGTGTAAATAAATACCTGTGTTTGGGGAAAGCCCTAAAACAATTAAAATCTGTATTTTGGCCTGTAGTGAGTGGACATCGTGAGTGGAACCTCGAGTCCACTGAAGTCAGCAACAGGATCCCACGTTGATCCTAGCTGGATCGTTATTTATGCTAAAATAGATGGGTAGAAGGTATGAAATTATAAAATCCATGTTAATTTTTTTCATTGTTGTTGTGAACCCCAAGCACATTTCTTGCGAAGGGGTTTGTACAGTTCCCACTTGGCCCCTGCATGGGGTGCACTGTGTCCAGCAGGTGAGCTTCCAGCCCACGGTCCCTGGCTCTGCTGGGGCATCACCACGGGACATGAAGCTTGGTCTTAATAGAGATGCCCACAGTGACCTCCAGCTGAGAGCTGCTGCTGGAGAGGTTCCCTCTAACACCTAGTGCACCCCTGCCAAATGGGCAGTGCTTCCAGGATCTTCGTTAGTGTCATCAATGCTTACAGACATGAATGATGATCCTTATCATAGTTGTAGCCTCAATAGAAGATGGCTCAGGTAGTGGGAAAAGACCCGTATATGTGCTGTTAGGCTGTTTGCTTTAAAAATGGATTTATTGGAGGGTATTACCTGTTGTTTGAATTATTAAACTGTGTAGACACTGATAGATCATCGTTGTAAATAACTGTGTGTTTTCATGAAATGTCTCTTTGTTTTATTCTTTGCAAACTTAAGTTCTCCACGTTCTCTAGTCATATCTTCAGTGTTAATCTCATCAGCAAAAGTTTATTTAGACCACAGAATTTCAAGAGTTCTATATTCAAACTCTGTTTTTGTCTTTCCTGCTCCCTATGACAGCCTCTGTATTAGATTACAGGTTTTCTGTTTTAAAGACCTTTTTAAATACCATATTGTTGAGTTCCTACAAAAAAAAAAACCCAAAACCAAAAAGGAAACTCTGCAACAAACAAAATTGCAATACCGTCCTCAGTGATTAAAATTCTGAGTACAAGCACCAAATTGTTTCCCAGAAGCCACAGACTAATGGAAGGGTGGCAGTAAACTATTGCACAGAAAAGGTCTCTGTACTAATTAGGAGGTGCTTTGTGTGGTGTCACAATGGGTACAGGTGGATTAAAATGAAGAGAGAAATGCTGCTGCAGAATAATCATTGAAAAAACAAGCTGATGTGGAGCCCTGCCCCTGTGACTGGTTTGTGCCAGCAGCCTGTGTGGTGTCTCAGGGGACGTGTGGCAGAGTGAAAACTTCATGGACCTGTAGGAACACAAACAAAACTTCTGCTCTGGGCTATCGAGGGAAATACAGCATGAAAGTGTGGTGCATAGGACTAAAATGCCCTGATTTAGGCTGCTGTGAGGTGCAGGGATGAGGAGGCATCTATGGTGTCTGAGATGGGCATTCTCACTGGTGGGCTCGGAGCTGGGTGGACCAGTTGGCCACGTCAGCTCCCCTGCTCCCTGGTCCGCTCTTGTCCAAGACACAGGCCATCCTCTTGCCGCGTCTGTTCCTCATACACATTAGGCACAATTAATATAAAAATGACCTGGTGACAGAGGACTTCAGCTCAGTGTCCCGGCTGCCCAACTGCTGGCGTTTTGTGGTGACAGCAGTAATTCATTGTGCAGGTGGGTCTGTCTCTTGCCTTGGAGAACAATTTTCATCACACGGGCATCCCCCCAAGGGTAGATAGTGGTGTGTACTCAGTTTCCTTTCTACTGTAAATCAGCATAACTTCATTAAAATTCAACTTTCCAGCTGGAACTGAGTGAGAAATGGCTTAGAATGGTTGATTTTGGCTTATGGAGACTCTGGGAGTCTCTGGCTCCAATTCTGGGAAGGTCACTCTGAGCTGGCGATGGCTCAGATGCTCCAGCCGGAGAAGCTGCTGACAGCACGAGTCACCCACCCAGTACAATCTCTTGTTGTTTTCTGCTATTTTCATGACTATATCAACTTAACTGTGGACTGTTTTTAGTAACTCGGGAGAGTGATGCAGTGTTCATTTGTCAGATGCAGAAAAGAGATAGTGAAAACTTAAGTGCTTCCTCTGACTTCAAAAGTCCTTGCAAAGGCAGCGGGAATTTTTGCCATGGCAAATCTCCCATCGTTTTCAACAGGATACAAGAACAATCTGTATTTTAATAAACATGATGACTGAGATTGTTGCTGAGTGAAACTAATAAGATGAAGTATGTTGACAAGTCATGGCTTTGTATTGTTCAGCCTGGATATAACTTGAAAAGTCAGCAGTACTGGGCAAGTGCAACCTGGAAATGTGAATATATTTACATGATTCAATACGTAATGTTGAAGCCAATTTGTTAATGGGCAGCTTCAATGTTTGGTTTTATATACTAAATAAAAACTAATAGGTCAATTGTAATGGAAAAATGCATGTTTTATTTTGGCTGGTTTTAGGATTAAGGCACGTCTTCAGCATAACAAGAAGAGAGCAATAACCTTCTTTTGATGTGATGACATACAGCACCTTTTATGTAAACCCGTGAAAAGTGATTACTGGTATCATGGGGAAACAGCACCTTGGGGAGATTATCAGCAGGGTCAACAGCTGGAACCCATCATCTCCTGAAACTCTGACTGCTGATGGATCACCCTGTCTGCCCCGGGGTGGTGTAAGCAAGACTTCTTCTAATTATGCAAAACAATAAATTCTTTGAAAATTTTGAATTTAAAATTGTTAGTAACCATGAAATTGAACCGTGTGTGAAGCCAGATGTTTGACAGAAATTCTTAGTTTGGGATGCTGAAGAACTTGGTTTGGTATGTAAATATGAGATATTTCCTGATTTCTTGATGTTTAAGATTAATTATTCCATCAGTTTCACTGAAGTTTAATTTAACTGGAGGAATACATATATCTAATCTATCTGACAGTTGTTTTTTTCGAGTTAATTTAAAAGAAATTTAACTGCATCTTTAACTGCAATAACTCTGGCTTTGTGGGTATTTGCATTGATTTAATTAGATAAGCTTAAAAAAAAAAGGATAACTTCAGTGAAGACAGAGTGAATATTATTCTCTTCTTGAGTACAAACCTGTTGAGAAGTGCTGCCGTCTGTTGACCTGGCAGTTGTGCCCTTGTCATTACTGCTGTGTGTTAGTGTTTGAAAGGCTGGAGTTTGTGTAGCTTAGTCCATGCAAGTTCGCTTAAATTATGGAGTGTGAGCTGTGCTTTAAAAAAGGGATGTCAGATCATCCTTAACATCTTAACTTGAATCGTGCTTTAGTTCTGTTAAAGTAAAATACCCAGACCTCTTCTAGCACATCCAGTGACCTGAAATAATGTGTTTTAAAAATCCTCTGAAGACCTTGTGCTGCACCCTCTGCTCCTCCATGTCCTGTGGTCAGTGCTGCTCATGTCATGGCATCACAGAATTGTCAGAGTTGGAAGGGACCTCTAGAGATCACACAGTCCAAGCCCCCTGCTAAAGCAGGATTGCCCAGAGCACATCACTCAGGGCTGCATCCAGACAGGGCTTGAAGGTCTCCAGAGAAGGGGACTCCACACCCTCTCTGGGCAGCCTCTGCCAGGGCTCTGACACCCTCATCCCAAAGAAGTTCTTTCTCCTATTGAAATGGAACTTCCCGTGTTCCAGCTTGTGCCCTTTGTCCCTCGTCCTGTCACTGGGAACTGCTGAAAAGAATCTGGCTCCATCCTCCTTCAGCCCACCCTTCAGATCCTTGTGAGCATGAAGAAGGTCTCCCCTCAGCCTTCTCTTCTCCAGGCTCAAGAGTCCCAGCTCTCTCAGCCTTCCCTCACCAGGGAGATGCTCCAATCCCTCCATCATCTTTGTTGCCCTATGCTGGAGTCTCTCCAGTAGTTCCCAGTCTCTCTTGAACTGGAGAGACTGGAATGGGACACAGGGTTCCAGCTGTGGCCTCACCAGTGCAGAGCAGAGGGGGAGAATGACCTCCCTCCACCTCCTGGCCACACTCTTCCCTACGCAGCCCAGGATTCCATTTGCTCTCTTGGCCACCAGGGCACGTTGCTGGCTCAGGGACACTTCACTGTCCAACAGGACTCCCAGGTCTTCTCCTCAGAAGTGCTTTCCAGCCGGAAAAGTGTTGGGGGACCATTTATTTGGTGCCACTCTCAGAATATCCAGCTCCTCCTCATGTTGGTGACACAGCACAATGCAACAAAACTGACTGTTTTCATCCAGGCCTCCTGCTCCCTGTTGACTGGAAAGCCCTGATGTCGCTGCTGACTCCAGAATCATTTTGGAGGGGGATTGTCATATATTCAGATACCTGGAGATGTCTGCCCGGTGTGGTTGTGGCTGTCAGCTGAGGTTTTCACACGTCAGTATGGTCCTATTTCTGGCAGTTTGTATCCCTCCTTCTGCCAGGATTCTAGTGCCTTTTCCCTGGTCTGGATCTCCTGGGGAGGGGTTGAAGAGGCACCCGCAAAGGTGTTTGAGTGTCTGTTGTTCCAGTCCTCCTTTCAGAGAGTCTTCAGAAGGGTGTTCCATTATCTCTGCAGCTGGAGGTGCTACTGAAATCTTCAAAGCCAGCTGTTGGGCTTAACAATATAATTTTCACCTGAAACTTTTTTGTTCTAGCAGGTGATAATGATGAGGAGTTGGATATTAAAAACGTGCTTTTTCCCCAGGATGTGGTTTTAGCCAGACATCAACACAGGTGGGGCGATGCCCAAAGCATCACGCCTAGAACAGCTATGTGCTGCTATCTCGCAGCTTAAACACCCGCTTGCAAGCAGCCACATCGTTCTTGAGTTGTTGCCATAAAGCTTGGCAAACGATTTCTGCCCCTCAAAGGCAGATTCTGGATGTTCTAAGTGTATAATTTGCCTGTTAATTTAGAGGTGTGAACGGGTTTGGGGTCAAACCCTCTGGTTTGCTGAAAGCATTGAGAAAAGGTTATTGAACATTCCAGGCGGGGGGGTTAGCAGGCGTTGTGTAAGGGGAACATTCACCAGTTCTTGGCACTTGTGTGGGTTTGTTTGGAAACCCCCATCCCAGGAGGATCCTGAAGTCTTGCAGCATTTCCATTACCTGCAGTGGAACCCTCATGTCCTTAAAGATAAGCACGTGCCTGAGCACCTTCTTGGAGAAGAGTTCCTGGAGCCATGGGACCGGACAGAGAGCACTTCCAAGTAGCCATCCTGGTTAATGATTGATGGGTTTATGAGAGCTTATGCATAAATTTAATTGATTAAAATGCAGTTTTGCTGTGCGTGACTTAATCTTTTTCAAATTGCTGGAATTACCAGTTACTTCAGCAAAATTTTAACTTTCTTCATATTTATAGTTCCTCTAATTATATGTCCCTGAATAGAAGCAACAGTTGAAATTCTTCATACATGTCTTTCTGTAAGTATACTTTTATAATATTAATTGTGCCTTACAGTACCGAGATGTTAAATTTTCAGGAAACTGGAGTTACAAGTTGGGATAAAGGATATCACCGTTGTGTACTAGGTTGCTCTTTTTCTTGAACATTTTATATCCATCCTGTATTGGCAGGGGATGGATTATTTGGCCTAATTGCTCTTGCCTATCTCTAATTTGTCTAGTTTTATTATAGCTAGGACATGAAAAATCATAATAGGCAGAAATTTTGCATGCCAGCTGCTGGACTACTCATAAATTCTGCACTGGGACCGATACTTTTCACTCATCTTCCATTTCATTAATGATTTCTAAAATTTTTTTCATTATTCTTGTTCTTAAATGTTTCTTGTTTCTATTCCAAATCGACATGCTGTGTGATGTTCCAGCCTGAGTCATTGTGGGATGTTAGAGGAATCCTGAGGTAGAGGAGGGCAGACATCTCGCCTCTATGGGAGGGATGGGTGGCAGCCATGGTTTCATGGCAGCAACGCACGCAGAATGTCAATGTTTCCTCCAGGTTTGGTATGTTGGTATTATCTTAAATAACAATAATTCATATAATGATGGGTTGAAAATAGTGCCTTAGAGGATTGTTACTGAGCACAGAATAAGCCCCCAGAAAGCTGTGCAGTCTCTGAGTGAAGAAGCACTAACTCAGCTGCAAGACATCAGGTGGGGACCAGTAGATGGAAGATCCAGGAAAAGGAGCCAAAGCTGGAATGAGTGAATGTCTGAGTTTTCGTTTTTAAATACTGATAGAAAATTGATACAGGCACTTCACAGTAGGATTTGGTCCTCCTTTTTGGTGTTACCTGAGAAGCCACAGATTCACTGAGCATGATTTCTCTGAGGGCTTGGTACCTGTTTTCTGCTGATCCTGTCTCTGATGTCTCATCCCATTTCCTCCTCGGGAGCCTTTGAGTTTTGGATGGACTCACTGCTGGTGTTTTTACAGGTGTGGTGGGGCCATAGGGGCCAGTGGCAGTAGCTGGGCTGCCCCGTGCTGTTCCTGCTTCCATCATCCATCCCAACACGAGCTGTGACGTTGCTTTCCCTTCAGGAGAGGCGCTTGAGGTGCTTTTGGGAGAAGTGCTCATCTATTTCAGACTCACTCACTTGCTTAGTTCACATGATGAGATTTTAATCTCTTTTTAAAAATATTAAGGTTACAAAGCTTGAAAAAAGGTGCATAAGGTGTCTGTGTACCACTGTGAAAATTTTCTGTCTGGAAGAATACTTGATATAGTGCTACTTTTTTTTTTTTTCTTCCCATAACCTTATTTAAGAAAAAAGCAGCTACAGAATTTACCTGGAGAAATCATTCCAGAGCACAGTTCCTTGTGAAATGTTAATGAAATACCAGCTGTGACCATCTCTGTATTTCTCCATTCAGGATCACAGCAGTATCTCTCCTTAAAAACTAATGTTTGATTTTTATGATGGTGTTCGGGGACAACGAATCCTGATTAGGCTGCTCCAGGCTTGCCCTTTTGCTTTCCCCTTTGCTTTAGTGACTGCAGGAGAGTGAAGATGATGAGGAGCTCTACGTCAGGAGCTCCATGCCTCCATGTTCTTTGAAAATAAACAAAAAATCACACCCTCACACTAAATGGAGCTGCATCAGCAGCTCTCGTCTTTAAATAACCAATAGGCTGGTTTCTGGTTTTATTTAGAGCAGGGAATGAAGTAATTCTGGAATCAGGTTAGTAAACACTGCGGTCTGGCAATTAGGAAATTGATTGGGGACCTAATTCACTATCACATAGTCCATCTTTTGCCAGGACTGTAAATATCTCCTTATTGCTTAATTCTGCAGTATCATTAATAGGAAACCTGATCACTTGCAAGAAATCAGCTGTACATGTGGTAGGATCATCTGTTTGTCTCGCTTTCTTTTTTAATTTTTTTAATGTTCATTTGCACCAAACCCAACTTGGTGCAGATAAAAAAGAGCAAATGGTAACGGGCTCGAAGCTGAGAGCTTTTAGCTTTTAACACTCAAGCCCTTCAAGTGGAGGATTTGGGGATAAAGAGACTTTACTTATGGGTTGGAGATCTTTTGTTCTGAGCTCGGCTGGTTTTTTTGTTGTTGTTGGCTTTTTTTTTTTTGGCTTGGTTTTCCTATAGCATTAGTAGATGGCAGGTTGCTTGCAAAGTAAAGATACTTAATTCTGGGGTCTTGAGCTCATAAAACATTTTTAAAAATGCAAAGGCAGCATTCACTGGAGGCCCTTTGGCACCCATGACACTGTGTCAGGATTATGGATTACTGCCAGTCGTGCATTTCAGGCTGAAAAATTGAGTTTTAGCTTTCTGAGAAGGCGCTGATTGTAAGAGCAGTCCATAGCACTCAAACTACTTGTACCAGGCACCCTGGGCTTCCTGAATTCACAGGAGGCTTATGCTTCACTTGAGGTTTGTGGCACAACTTTCAAGTGATTTCATGAGAAAAGGAATAAAACTAAGTTGTGATTCTTCAAAAATATGTAGCCAAAAGGTCCTGTATGTTGCTTACGTGGAGTGGATTTCCATCAGACTTCAGTGTGAGCAGTTTCAAGGCCAAGCAAAGTTTATTGCTAGAGCTAAGCAGAATCGCAATCAGTTGTGAAATGAACTTTTAAACCTCTGGCTTTTGAAACCTTTATTAAGCAACAGGGAAAAAGAAAGTATTAATTATTATGGAAATGCAAGCACCGGCTTTATTGTTTCAGGGCAGGACTGACATTTGCAGCTTCTCCTTAGACCTTTAGGAGACTCTGGCTGGGGAAGAAGGGCAGCTTCCAGCTCCTGGTGACGCCGGCTCAGCCCAAGCGTGTGGATGTCTCTCGTGGCCACGTAGCAGGAGATGGAGGGATGGCTCCATGTTCCCACACCGTGCCTCCCGATGGGCCTGTGGGCAGCAGGCAGAGGAAGGTGGATCATGGAATCATGGAGTTGCCTGGGTTGGAAGGGACCTTCCAGATCATGTAGTCTAACCATCATCAGATGCTCCAGCCCCAGTGGCTGGCACCAGGGAGCTTCCTTGTGCTCCTGTCAGCCGGTACAAACACAGATACGGGTATCTGGGGAGAGGTTGGGAGTCTGAGGTGTTTTTATAACATATTTGACGCTACTTTCACTCACCCTTAAAGAGGAAGAACAGCACAGGATGTGGACTCCTACGAGCCAGCTCCGTGCTGACTAAATATAAATATCTATGACAAATTGCACAAGGATGCTTTAATGGCAGTTGTCAGAGACATTCAAAATGGATTAGACCTTTTCATTTTTCCCCTCTAATAATGAATATTTAGTGAGACTTTTAAAGCTGTTAGCTATTAATTATAGTACCTAAAAATATGATCATGTTCAGTCAAGTAGGAACCAGCATGTGACTGTATGCAAAAGTATGTTCCCTGTCTAGCTTTTGTGACATAGCTTCCTACTTTACATTTTCTTTATAAATACAAGAAATAACTTTTTTAATGATGACAGCTGGTGAGGAAGCAGACTTGCCTGTCAAAAGTTGTAAGCGGGCTGAGAATATTAACACTAAGGAGGTAAAAAGATAGATGAATAGATAAATGCCCTGATACTTAAATAATGTATGATAAAAATTAGATTACCATAAATTTAGTTCCATTGTAGCCATTAATTTTGTTCTGAGGCTAGAAATTCAAGTGTGGAAATAGAAAGTTAGTGTTTGCGATAATAAAAATGCAGACCATTGTCCCTTGCTAGTGGTGTTGGTGCTTTCTGCAGATAAGAAATCACCTTTCTCTTTAAATTCGTTTATACTACCAAGGGTTACTTTTGCAGATTGGAAATAAATAGGGTTATATTTCTACAGCTAAAATAAATGTTTCTACTGTTGAAATAAATTACTTATTCCAACAATAGAAAGCTGATTATAGTATTGATAAAGAGGCTGTCAGTCAAATAATTCTCATTTATGTATTCAAAAATCTTAACTAATAGTGCAATGAAAAAAGCTCTAGTGGCTTTATTAAATTCTTGCTTTTCAGGGTAATTTTTTTTTTCCTCTGTAGCTGGAAACCATTTTTTTGTTTGCAGCTTGCAGTCATTTCCCCCAGTAAATTGTTAGGGAGCAGCAAGGAAGCTCAGACTCACTGTTGGGGTTTGGTTACTCTGTTCTGTTCGTGGCTTGGTTTTGTTTTGGTGTATTTGTCACCCAAGTTAGTCAAGTAGGGTGAAGCTGGCTTGTGGGATCTGGTTTCAATCTTTGTGGACCTATTTCTCTGAAAGGAATCACGTCTCCAGAAGATGGCTTGGTGGTACCTTTGTGCTCCGTGGAGACCCAGCGCACTTGTCTCTTCCAGTGGTCCCTCTGCAGCCCCCGCAGCCCATCCACGAATCTTCATTTTGTCAGAGCCAGCCCCATCGCTAAATCTTCCCTGAGGAGCAACATCAAAAAAAGTTCCAATTCCCCCTTGTCTTTCCTGCTTTCTTCCTGGAAATTTCTTCATGCTCCAGCTTTTTCATGCAGACTCTTCCCAAGCTTTTTGAACCAGCAGCCCTGAAGACCTGTGCAAAGTAGTTACAGCACTGGGAGTGGGGAGATGAACTGGACTGAGCTCCTTCCCAGATGGGAAGCTGGGGTTCTTGGCTCTCAATGGGGATGGGACCTGAGCCTTTCCTGACTCTTCAGCAGAGCACGCAATTAACCTGTGAGAGCTCTCTCGGCTCCAGGGAGGGCAGGGGTGAAATTTTAAGCTTGTCTTGTGAGGATTTGATTGCTTCTCCCAGCCAGCTTTCGCTGTCAGAAGTGTAAGAAAATGAGAGTGGAGATACACAGAGGAGAAATTTGATGGGGCAGAGAGAGAGAAAAGAGCCCAGGAATTTATTCGGAGTCCACCTGTGTGTGTGTACATGCATTTATTTCTGCTTAAGCATTGACATTCCTCGAAGTACTCTCATTTGATAGCTCTGAGTGCCCTAATGGTAATTACATTTACACTAACTGTGGAGCAGCATCAATACTGATATACATTGAAATCTGCCAGCCAGCCATCGTAACTAATCAAATGGAGATTGCCCCCTCTCTCAGGCAGTCAAGTCGGAGAAGGGCTCATCTTCTTTCAGCAGGAGCAGTAAGGAG
Source organism: Nycticryphes semicollaris (assembly GCA_013400055.1). NCBI lineage: Eukaryota > Metazoa > Chordata > Aves > Charadriiformes > Rostratulidae > Nycticryphes > Nycticryphes semicollaris. The sequence goes on along the minus strand of VXBJ01002483.1, from coordinate 847,906 downwards.
GGTAGATGTGGTGGCCCTTCCATTAACAGTGTCCTTTTGGAAAAGGGACATGAAGAGGGACCATCAGGCTTTGTCCCCAGCCCCAGGACAGCCCCGCGGACTGGCATCAGCACTGGGGTCTGGCATGGAGCTGTGAAACTTAGCACAAATGGGTAGCTTTTAAAAATGTATTAATTTTGTAGCAGTGATTGAATTTTCCAGCTCTGAAACGGAAATGTTGCCAGCTCATTCTTTGCTGCAGTTGTACTTAAAAACCAAAATTCACTTGCTATTATTTTTGGAAGGAAAATAAGCTTTAACCTTGAGGTGCTGAAACGGCAAATCAGATACTGTGTTCGGGTAAGGATCTGTGACCTGTGGCAGGTGTGGGGGGCTGCAGAAGTGACCTGCTTCTACTTCACAGCACAGAGCAGAGGGAACCTTGCTGAGTGCTAATTAATTGTTGCTTTCATGCAAAATAATTCTTACCTTCAAATAGCCTTGAAAAGAGTTCTCCTAGTTTTTCTGTCTAGGAAAAGTTGATAATTCAGTTACAGCTCCGTAAAATGGGATCTAACTCCAAGGACTGAGCTCTCTAAAATTCTGGATTTTGAACATAAATAGTTTTTATACTATTAAAGTAAGCCATACTTAATTTAAATGTAATTTTAAAATGATCTTGTCTGTTTTAGTGCATTATTGTGAAGTTGGGTTTTTTTTGAGGGGATTTGTTTTTACTATGGAAATACTTCTCACCCCCCTTTTTTTTAAATTCATATGTATATATATGAAAATAGTGTGTCTAGTCTTTTGAGGGCTCTGCATACAGTATTTTACTGAGGTGACAATACCATCTGACACTGTGTCATCAACTTGCATGGAACTGCCCCTCATGCTCGCACTCCAGTGGGATGGGGATGGAGCTCAGACGTGAGAAGAAGGTGGGGAACCACCTGGGCATGAGCAGTGGGACATGACCCAGCAGCTCCAATTCGGGGTGTTACTGGGGCAGACTCACCTGTGGGTGTGGAGGAGCCCAGCCCTGTGCTGTAGCACAGGTCACACAACACCCCCGCTCCCCCCGGTGCGGGACGGCCGGCTTCCCTCAGAGCACGGGCTGTGATTGTGTGGGAATACCTACGTCTGCCTTGGTGCATCCCATTGCACAGCGTGCTTCATCCTGAGAAATGGAAACAGTCTTGTAGAAAAGCAACCACCCACTCAAAATACATAAATGAGACTCTTCGATGCAGAATACTTTAAAATACGGTGGAGATTTCCAGGGAGTGTTTATTACGGTGGCAGGTAGAACTGAATGAGAAAAAGCCTCAGTTGGCTCTCAGTTCTGGAAGGTCCTCATTTGTGATTATAGTCATGATGATAAAGCAATTAAGTGCCAGTGCACATATATTTTCCATGTCTGTGAGGCTTCTGGCATAATTATGCAATCAAAAATGTCATTAAAGAGCAATAATGTTATTAGTGCATCACTCGGGAGAAACGCGCGGCTTGGATGCTGAGTGTACAAACCACCCAGGTCCCAGCAGAGGGTTGGGGTGGGACATGTGTGACTGGGTGCTGCTGTCGAGCTCTGCCGAGTCCCAGCAAACAGCAATTTCCTCACCTTGTGTGGCCCCTTGATATTCTGGTGTTGCATAAATTACAGCATAAAAGTATGCAAGTGTGGGTTTTGTGTTGTGTATTTCAAAGATCATTAATTTTAGGACTATCTTCTTCAAAACATCTGTGACTTCATTAGGGTATGAGCTTTGATCTGGTCCAGTCTCTTGGAACGTGTCCTGGACCCTGTGACCGGAAACGGTGCCTCACCCGGCCGGGCTGGGGACCCTCTATTTCCTCGTCCCTCAAGTTTCTTTGTTCCTGGACCAAGGAAGCATCTCTTATGCCACAGCTTTAAGCTTAGTTCATAGGAAGGCTGCTTTTCCAGATTTAGAGCTGATGGACACAGGTGTCCGTGGGAGCCCCCCACCAGGTGACACCTGTGGAAATTGGGACCCCTGAGGTGAACTCAGGCCTTGGGGCAGTGGGGACTGAGGGCACACAAAGGCTTCATCCAAATTGTTGTCCCTGCACTGCTGTGATGAGGAGGAACATACAGAATTCCTAATTACTTATGATTTGAGAGGCTTGCTTGTTTTAACATGATGGCACGAGAGTCAGTGGAGGGAGAGGGCACCTACCGGTGGGGAGCAGCAGGCTGGGTCCTGTTCCTGGGCTCCTGGCTGTGTCCCCACTCCTGGGCTGGGCTTGGACAAGTGGCCCCGGAGCAAGGAGCCAGAAATCCTCAGGGAACAGAGACCTCTGTGCTGGGGAGGAACAGGGGGGGCTCATTCACAGTTCTTGTCCTCCCAGACCCGTGTCCCGAAGTGGAGCAGACAGAACTGCGTGATTTGTTTATTTGTGATGGAAGAGTTTGCCAGTGTTTCTGCTTTTCAATTTTTTCAGCATTATTTGTAAACCGTGGCAGAAAAGCCTTTCTCTTTCCTTTCTACAGCAGTTCTTTTTTAAGAGGAGTTGTTTGATCTGTCTTATCTAAGATTATGGCTAATTACTCAATAAAGAACTTCTTTTTGCGACGCCTGTTTCCCCCCCCCCCTTTTAAGTATTATCTCAGAGGGTTGAAATTTCTTCCTCTTTTGATTTTGCTCCATCACAACCGAGCTTTTATCAAGACATGTCTTGGAATCTGAAGGGAACAGTTAGTGCAAAATGAAACCTTTAGGTTTCTGGTGTTTTGTTTTTTCGTTGGGTCGTTTTGTTTTTTTTTTCCCCTTTTATGCAAAAGCAGAGAGGTGAAGCGTATGGGAAAGAAAACAGGATCAAATCTCCCGCTGCAAAGGGGAAGGCACTGAGGATGTGGCTGGTGCCAGGGAGGACTGAGCCACTCGCTTCATTGAGTACTTTGTGCAGATGTAACAAAGATTTTACTTGAGTCCCCCCCGGCGCTCACAGAGGGCCCCTCGCAGAAAGCTACCTAATTCAGAAATGGGGGGAAGTCATGTCGTAGGGCATCTTCCTGGATTATTTCTCATACTGAATACAAGGAAAAAAATAAAAAATTGAGGGAAATGTCAGAGACCTGCCTGAGGTTGGATTTAATTTGGAATTAGTGAACTAGTTCTGTTTAGGAGGGAAAAACACTGGAGTGTTGCTTAATCTAAACTAGACTTTTGCATTTAGTCTCTTGGAAAAATCTTGAAGATTGAAAGCCCCAAAGATGGGGCTTTAGAGAGATGGGGCATCTTAAAGACGGAAGCCTCATTTCCCTGTTAGGGACTGAGGTAAAACCTCTAGGATTCCACTCTACACCAAACCTCAATATCTTAGAATCTTGAAATGCCCAACGTGGCCCATCGTGGCCATTTCTGTAGCACTGGGTTATTCTGCCACGGAACACGGGTCTACTGCTGTAGCTACTGGAGGAGATAAAGAGGCTGATGGAAGGGCCGGGGTTTCTGTCTGCGTGCATCTCCTCACAGTGACAAGCAGAGAAATATTGAAAAGCACCGGAGCATTTAATTGAGTTTGTGAAAAATGTCCGGGTTCATATGGCTGGGCTGTGTGTGCAATTTAAGTGTTTGTGCTTGCAAATGAAGTGGGCCCATCTATTCTTCAGGTTATTATTTTGTTTTTATGTTTATATTTTTGGTGTTAGAAATGCCAAATAAACAACTTGCTGCTGTCCCACCCCTGCCCCAGGAACCAAACCAGCTTGTGAATTTTTCATATGAGACATCCAGTCAGACTTAGGAAATAACAAGCAGAGAAAAATGGGTTCCTCTGTATCCCATTGAGAAGAAAGAGGGGTAGAAAAAAGGGAAATTTAATTAAAAATAAAAGGTCAAGCAGATTCAGCTCTGCTCCTGCCATGTTGCTTGGGCTGAATGATCTTAGGTGAAGGTGTGCCTTGGGGGAGGGAACTCTCGTTAAATTCATACACAGACAGGCTCTGTAAATACTGAACTTAAAAAGAAAGAATTCTAAAGCTCGTGTTCATTGAGTAGCCTGGAAATACCCTGTAAAGGAAATAATTTGAAATTTTATTTTCTGTGTGTTGTGGCAGCGCTGGCTCCGCTGCCCCGTTCCAGGGTTTGCTGGGAAGCAGTAGAAGTATTAGAGATACTAAAGTTCCCGCAAGGATTACGGGTGGGTGTAAGAGGAGAAATCTTCTACTAAAGAGAAAAATCTGTAACCGCTTCAGCTGTGGGAAGCCCTTGCCCAGGCTCAGACCTCCTGTGGGCCCCATTCTCTGACTGCAGCAATGAGTTTATTTGTCTTTTGCTGCTTCAAGAAAAACAAAAGTGCAAATGTGTTTCCCTGACTTGAGAAACTGTTTTTCTTTTAAAATACGTTAAAAATAATATTTTTGCACTTTGTATGTATGCTCTGCAATGCAAAATACAGAAGTGATGAAGCTCAGAGTTTGGTCTTGTTGCAGCAACACTGATTTTACCAACGGCTGAGCTTTCTCCCAGGGCTGCCCTTTAATCCTGCAATGGTAATGACTTCTTTAATTCATATGAAGTCATCTCTCTTAAGTTTTCACACAAATTGATCACCTAAAGGGGTCTTCTGTGAGGGAATTTCAAGGTAAACTTGAATATCTTGCCCAGTCCTTCACTGTGATATTAGCACTTCAGTAAGAAGAGCAAAGAAGGGTGATGAATGGAGCAAACGGAACAAGCAGGTGTGGAATGTCTTTGGTGGCAGAGGGGTGTCACGGTATTTAAACTGTAGAGGAATTTTTCTGGAATAGAATGATGATTGCTGTCAGCTGACAGCTCATTATTCACAAGACTCTGTCATTTCCCATCAGCTTTATTTCTTCACATTTTCCAGTTTTCTTACAAGTCACTGGGAGAAGGTCCTGTTTACCAAGGTCTCTGGCATTCCCTGAGATCCTGCAGTTCATCCCAAGCCAAGTGTTGAGAATTGTTACTTCATTCAAACTGAAAAAAAGACACAAGTTTGAGTATAATGACTTGCAAACCTAATTATTCATTATGTGTGCACATAAGACCTAGTGAAAAAGGGTCCTGTATTTTGGGGAGTACCTTTATGATAATGATGGGGCCGGATGGCTGGTGAGCACAGGCCAGTTGGCACATGGAGCTGGCATCCGTCCCTGGTGCAGACCTTCTGATTAGATGTTTTGAAGCACATGTTGGTACTAGTGAGTGCAAAAATCTGCTTTGATTTTGATCTTAACCAAATTAAACAGAGGATAAATTTAAAATTGGCTTCTGAGAAAAGTTTGCCTCTTTAATTGCACCCATTTTTGGCAAGTAAAACCTGCATTTGCCTGTTTAGCCTAGTTTCAGAGAGACCCTTTCACTTCGGTGTGTGAAAATGAAATGGCATCCCAAACATGTACTTCACATTAAGTCCTTTAATTTAGCTACTACATGAAACTTACTGTACCACAAGCTGTACTAGAGTTAATACTGTATTAACCCAGTAGCTGTTTCATTAACTATATTAACAGTTCCATAATTGGAGCATGGAAGTTTAATGTCTGTCTTTTAGTATCGTTGTGTTTCAGCGCTGTTTGTTGACAGCTCTGTTGGCATTGCCGGAGAAAACCCGTTGGTGTGTCAGGAGGTATTCTTACTTTGTAATATGCAGACCTTTTAATTGCCCTCGTTGTTAAGGAATTAATTTCTATTGAGTTTTGGAACGTGATGGCTGCTGGAGCGTGCAGTGGGGCTGGGATTTGTTCTGCAAACGGGAGCCCATGGCCCCGAGGCAGCAGTGGCTGTACCGGCGTCTGCTGTGTGTGGTCAGGTACGGACAGAGGAAAAGGAGATGTAGGGCTGGGTCAGCAAGTTCCACCTCTGCACTTGGTGAATGACTGAGTGATGTTAATGCTGTTGTGGCAGCGGAGATGACTCTTCTGCTGTGAGTTCTGCCTTTGAAGGAAGGTGAGCACCTCTTTATACTGCAGCGGAGTTAACTCTGTGGTTTCATTTCCCTCCTCAAATTTACTTTTTGGAATGAAGTCTTTAGTGCTGAGTCACATTTGCTGAGAATTAGTATTTATTTTTTTTAATATGAATGCATAGATTGAATTGTATTTGGCTTATTGGAGCATCCAACATACACTGCTGTGTGTGCCTTACCAGTAAATCCCCGCCTGGCACTGGTCAGTGACCCCGCTCCAGTGGGGTCTCCCTCTCAAAGCTGTTGGGTTTTCCATCTGGTTTGGAAACAGGGCTTTGATGGGTTCCCTGATACCATCCAACTCTGGATCCACTTGTTTTCCTCTTCTTACCTCCCCTGATGAGTGCAGGGAACTCTCCCAAACATTTATTTTTTTCCCAAGCTGAAAGAATGCACTGAGCAGTTTCAAGAAAGTAGAGAAGCACGTAAATGGAGAAGTAAGATCTGGCAGGCTTGGTAAAAGTGCAAAGTAATCCTGAAATCCTCTTTAATATTCTCCAGTGCATTTTGCCCTGTTTAAAGAAGTTACACTGATGCTGTTGAGATTGTTAATTTTCCACCCATCGCTGCCATTCTGACTTCTGTTCTCTCATTTATAAAAGTGCAGTTTAATACTAGAGATGGGAAAATAATCTCCAAAAATGCTTTTACTATCTCTGGAGGAAATAGGATTTTTATTTTGTATATAAACATTGGATAAATGCTTGCATTGCCACTCCAAGTACCACCTGTAGTTAAATGGCTGCTGTTTCTGCAGAGAACCAGAAAAGCTCTACTTTCCAATTACAAATGGGAAAATCCACAGGGTGATATTGGATTAATTGACAGGCAGCCATGCATGAGTAATCCTGCACTTCCAAATGTAAATAACAAGTGCTTTGGAACGGTTAGAATAAAGATTTTTATATTTATTGAAATTAATCCAAAACTTAGAGCTGTGTCTGTACACAGTGCAGAAATAAGTGATCATTAAACAAAATCCACAGCCTTGTCTGTGCTGCACAGAACTTGTGTACCAGCCTTTTTAAAAAATCATTGTTAGAGTAATTGCTTTTCTTTCGGCTTTAGCTTATAACAGCTCCAACATCGCAGTTTAAAATGGGAAGAAAAATGTGCTTTAAGTGGTTTTACTTCACTAATTACATGGTTAGGCGCGTAATTTAAATAAAATGGCTTGATTTGTTAATAAGTTGTTTAAATTAATAGGGAGGAAAAAAGTGCTCCAGCAGTTCCTCTTACACCCCTGCAGCTTCACACAGTGTATTACACGCTCCTGCTGTTCACCATCGAATACCGTGTTTAATGTGACAACCGAACTTTTGGAAGTAATAAACCACCACCACCAAAAAAAAATAACCCAACCCAAAAAGCGACATTAAACCCCTGGTAAGATATATTTCTCTTCCTCACAAAAATAAATCAGTGAAAGGGAATCACACTATAAGTACATTTTTTTATTTTGTTTACTCTTATGCAAATTGGGCTACGGTAGGTGAATTTGTTGTAAAGTCTCCTACAGACTAATTTGATATTGTCCTGGAAAGACGTACACTTGAATATTTAACAAAAGCAACAAAGCCAGTGAATAGACAACATTAAAAGTATTACTTCTGCATAATTTATGTTCAGCGGTGCCGATATCAGGCTTCACTTCATCACCCGCTTACACAGAGAGTGCTGGATGTTTCAAATCTCATTAAGCTATTTATTCATTGTAATGAATGATTTTAATGTACTGTATTAAGGTTATGCCACACTGCACTGTTCAAAAATCCATCTTACTGTACATATTTTAATGTTTGCAGCCAAATTAATACCTTTATTACTGCCTCAATGGTTGAGCAGACACTGTTTGTACATTAATCATTGTTGTCTCTGCTTCATCCCACTCCTTTGCTTAAGTTTATAAACCATATCCCTTGATAGAGATGTAATAATCTCCCCATCTCTGTGCTCGAAGCCTAATGTTCAGGGGCTGGTGATCGTGTGACTTGAGTGTCCTTAGATCCACAAAACTGGCATTTCCCTGTGCATAGTCAGAAATACATTGAGTTTTCAGGTGAAAAAAACCCAAACATACACGCCCTGCAGCCCCTGGTAACTTCTCCTCCAAAATCCTTCCTGCTGTTTTCTATGCACAGTAAAGGTGGGGAGTCCTCCATTGCACCAGCAGCAGGCAGTTGGAATTAAAATTCTTCCATTCCTATGATAAATCTGATCCCATTTGCCCATTAGGGGCATTTTTAAGAACATATTAATTGCCCGGTACCAGTACTACGGTGGCCGATAGGGGCTTGTACCTCAGTGTCGGTGTAGCACGGAGCACATGTCAGGTGTGATGATGGAACTTGCAAATTATATATGTTCACTTAATCTGGTTTAATAAATAATGTCCTTTCAATTGATCGTCAGTCTCTTCCCTGGAGTTCTTTCACTCCTGGTTCTTCATCACCCACTCAGTGCTGGAGATTGCAGCCATGTAAAAGGTGATTGGAAATTGCTCAGCTGAGGGGGGAAAGAAAACAAACCAGAAAGTTAAAGTCTGTATTTTACTGACAAATGATTGTGGAAAATTTGGTTAAATGGGCTTTGGATAATGAAAGACTGATTCCAGTCTTAAGACTGTGAATGATTTTGATGACAAAGACTTACTTCTTAAGAAGTCCAGGGAAATCGGGCAACAAAAAGCAAAGTGTGAACTTGGGCGGTAGCTAAATTGACTGCCCAAGTGTTAATTACCCAAAATCTTGATTTCTCTCACAAAATGCAGAATTAGTAGCAGGTAGCAGCAGCCTTTGGCCTTAGATGAATTGTTTGGCAACTTCAGATAATACCTGTGTGTTTCACCTCAGTAGACAGCAAACCAAGCGCCACTGAAGCGCGTGTGTTAAAGGTGTGATGTCATGTGCAACGGCTGCACAAGAAGTAGACGCTGTCTCTTGTGTCTGAAGTCCAAGAACCTCCACTGGTTGCTAACACCTGTGTGTAAATTCTTTATACTTTATTTTTTAACTGTCCATGCCACAAAAAGACACATCTCTGACCTTCAGCCTGTGGTGATGGCTCTGTAGTTTATGTCTAACTCTTGCCCTCTCTGAGGGTGTCAGGGTGCCCAGCACCATCTGGTTGAAATTGGGTCCATCTCTGTGTTGGAGCCTCTTGTTTCGTTCAAGGAGAACCACTGATCCCTCCTCTTGGGAGGGGGTGGTGAATTCCTTGTGCTGATGGCAGTGACGTTTGGGGACAGAGAGGTATGGTTGGGCTGAGATCGGGGTTTTCTAGCATGAAGTTGCACATTTGGGAGACCAAATAAAAGGAAACCTTGTCTGCCCACAGATGTCTCCTGTCTGTTAGCAGTCTGGCACCAAGAGGCATCAGCGAGACCCTTGGTCTCCTGGCAGCTCCCAGGATCAGGCTCTTGGGGAGCGACCCTGGGCAGCCGTGGACAGCATCAACACACTGCTGTCCAAGCAGAAAGAATTTCCAGCCATCCCAAATTTGCGCCAGGTCTTTTTACTTCCTGACAAGAGTGTCAGGGAGCCAGGAAAGAAATGTAAAGGGGTTATCTTCTCAAGATATTAAGCTCTTCCAAGCTGACAGCTTTGTTGCAGGGGTCAGCGCGGAGGAAGGCAAAAGAGGCCCTGTGATCTAAAGATGGACTGACAGATATGATTCCTTCTCCCTTTATTGAATTACAATGTCAGTGGTTGTGTCCCATTACTCCTGTGAGACTGGAAACCTCCATCTGAAACTGGAAGAAATGGATTTTACGTGGTAAAGACAGAGATTCTTGTTCACAGCCACTCTTTAAGGCAGCTGAAGTGTGAGCCCAGCAGGTTGGGCCTGACTGGTGGAATCTCAGTGAGCTGGGATATTCCGCGGGAGCAATGGGAATGTGAGCACGGAGGGTATTTTTTTTCCCAGTGATGAATCTGCTGAGGAGTCAGTCTTGCAGTCCATGAACAAAGGGGTTTCTTGAGCTCAGCAGAGGATATTCAAAGTGCTGAAGGTGTTTTCTGTCTGAGTGGGTCTGGGTTTGATGGGAAGTCACAAGTATGGTTTTCCTGTGTAAATTTTCTATCTAGTTGCATGGTTGCAATAATAATGGGTTCCTTTTTTTAGTCTTGTTTTCCATCTAATTTGTTTCACTTTGGTCTGTTGCTACACATCCAGCAGAAAGGTCGTTTTGCCTTTTTCTGCTCTACTTTTGATGGCGTTGGCTCCATTTTGACAAAGCTGTATCATCAGCTACAATGAGCAGCCTTCCTCCTGTAATTAAAGAGAAGAAAATCCTTAGGAAAACTGCACCGAATGTACACAATTATTTTGGGTAGCATTTTGTTGAGCAAAGATAATTGGCAGGTTTGAAAGTGCAGCTTTTCAACTATATGTGAAATGTCTAGTACAGCATGTCTAATACGATAAATGTATTTAGTTTTTAAACTTCAATATCAACAGCTCTGTCCAATGACTAATGGGATCAGTGAAGAGGGAATAGACTGGGCCAAAGACTGTTGGTCCTGTGGCTTTGGAGACACCCCTCAGTTTCTCCTTTCCAGTCCTAAAATGCCTTCATAAAACTGTGAAGAAGGCTCCATATATCAGAAGACAACATACAAATTAACTAGTTGTATGTAAGACACGCTTTTTAACATCTTTTGTGTTATCTTGGTGCTCCATGTGGTGAGGGCAGCAGAACCTGAGGTGAGTAAAGCTGAATCTGGGGTTCCTCTGGCTGCTCCTGCTGGGAATGGTGCAGATAGTGACCATCTGGGGGGACGGAGCTACGGACAGACTCATTCTAGAGAGGTGCTTTAAAGTCAACAGCTCATTAAAAAGAGCGTTGTATAAATACATAGTGTTCTTCAAAAACCCCGTATAAACACTGGAATTCTGTGGCCCTTGGAAGTAACAAAGAGCAAAGGGATTTACTTAGAATAGGGGATCTTGTGATAAATTCTGAGACCTGGGACTTAAGGACAGGTGGGGGAACTCCTCCCCAAGAACATATTTCTCAGTGTGTAAGTGTGTGAGATCACAACCTTGGAGAGCTCTTTACTCTCCTTGTTGAGGAGAAAACCTAAGAATTGGGGTTTTATTTCTTGTAATGATAATTATCTGCTTTTGTCCAGCTCTTATGACCCAAGGACTGGTCCTGATCTCTTTGACACAGCATTCTAATTAAAAAGCGTGAGTGCAGAAGGAAGGCAAGACTAAGCCATCTCTGTGATTGTGCTTAATTCATCAGATGGTGGAATTCGTGCTGTTCCTTCCCTGAGCAGGACCAGCCCAGCTCACGCAGCGGAGTTTGAGTGATTCCTCATACCTCTGCCCCTGCAAAACGGTGTGGTGAAGAGTGAGGGAGCTGATGGGTGGGAGGACCTTGGTGGTCCCTCCTGGAGCAGGTAGAAGTTGTAGAATGCATCTGCAAGTGGATTTGCTGAAATAGCTGTGCCTGGGACACCCACAGTGCAAACTGGGAAGCATCACGTGCAGCCTTACTCACTGTTGCTTCAGTAGCTGTTGTCAAAAGCTGGTTTAAAGCCCTTGAGGAGCACTGCTGCTGAAGGTCTTGCATTGGTGATGTTGAGTTCGATCTACCTCCTCTTGCCAGAGCAGGTAGGGGTTGGAGAGAATGTGAAGTAAATGGTCTTCCCTGATTTAAGGGGTCATCCAGGAGGTTGGTTGGATATTCAGCTGGGTTAATGCTAGTATGCTGTCATTTTAAGTCGGTGTGGTTTTATATCTTAAAAATTCATTGCAGAGGTGTGCTAAGAGACAGGTCAACCCCCAAAGGAGCTGTGGGGATGTGTGTCATACCATGGCCAGTCCAGCAGTTTGCAAGGGAAGCGTTTCTGGCGGAGCAGCTCATCCAAACGGACAAGAACCAACGGCATTTACCAGTGGGAGAAGGTGCAGAGAAGGTTTATTAAAAGGAAAATAGAAAGTATAAGTGCTTTGCTGTGGTACCTGCAGAACACATCAAAAGTGACAAGAGCAGTGCTGAGGAAGGCCAAGGCACGGGCATGTGGCCCCTGGCTCGGTGACAGAGCTCTGCTGGGAATAACAACAGTTTTCGGTGGTGACTGATTAGGCACGGCACTGCTGTCACTCCCTGTAGTGGGCCAGAGTGACAACCTCCCGTGTCCCGTAAACACGGTTAAACCTTCTTATCAGGCTGAGGGGGAAACAAAAAGTTGGGAAGCAGTGAAATGAGTTCTCTGTATCCCTGAACACTTGTCATGGATGCTTTCGGTGTAAATTACCTGTACGGCTTGGGAGACACCCTGCGGAACTTACTGGATGCGGAGCAGAGGGTTTATCTAGTTAGATCTCCTGCAGATATTTTGTATAAGAAAAATGCAGGCTGGCTTTAAACATATATTTTTTCAGGGTGCCTAGTAAGTTTGATATTAGGGAAAGATGAAATACAATAGTTTCTTATACATGTAAAGCTAAAGCAAGCGGAAATTATTTGGTATCTGTGGAGTTAGATAGTTCTCAGGAGAAGAATCCCTCTCTAACTCACAGGGTACATCCTGGCTGCTGTTTGGAGCTAATGGGGATGCTTTACTAAGGCGAGCTTCTGGGAATGGAAAGAAATGTGGCATGAAAGAGGTTAAATCAATATACAGATTTTCAGAAATATATTTCAAAAAGAATTGTGGCAGTTGATTTTTCTCCATTTTTCAGGGAGGTAATGAAATATAAATGGGTAGAGTACTTAGTACTGCATGTCTGATAACTCGGAGAGCGCATACACAAAACTGTAGGGCATTTAAGGAGTGATGTATTTATGTGTGAAGGCAACAAGGACACTGTCCTTGGATGTACTGGCTTAGCCCGGGGTGTGTGTGTGGCAGCGATGACCTGTCTGTGTGGAATCTTTGATATTCTCATGCTGCTGACCAGAACCTCCTGGTGCTTTGATTTTATTTATTTATTTTTTTTCCTCTGATATGCCATCTTGACACCGGGAGATGGTGTAGACAGAATTGTGAGCTGCCCTTCAACAGCTGCAGGCAGATGCTCTTCATAGTACTAATTAAAAATGCCTTGAAACTAGAGATAAGTGCCAGCCTACATGCATAGCCGCACTTCTAGTGCCTCCTGCATTTTGGATAGTTGACATTGCAGTTTTTGTATTCTTTTAACGTGTTTTGTTCTGGATGTGTGCTAACACAACCTAGAGGTGTTACTTGTGAGTGCTGTTACTGTGAGAGTGCCTCTGTGTGCATAAATGGTGACAGAAAAGGGATGTGGTCCCGGATCTTGGTTCCATTGAGGACAGTGGCAAATTCCTGTTGGCTTCCGTGACAGTGGCCGTGCCCGTCTGCTGGGGTCTTCAGTCCATTCAAAACCATGACATAATTTAGTGCATTCAATTTATGTGTGCCAGGATCTTGCAGAAATGTCGGTCCAGTTCAGTTGTTTGATTTTTTTTTTTTTTTCCATCACATTTGGAATGTGAATTCAATGTATTTTTGAATGTCATTTTATTTTAATGTTCCCACAGATGCAGCATCTATTTGTTTATCCTAGTGACATTGTTTTATATGCATGGTACATTGATACGCAATAATTAGCTAGGTCTTCACTTTGAGTTCCATCACAAATTCTTTAGCTATATGAATTCAATTCATTAAGTAATTTCCTGAAATCTTAACCTCCGTAGTGAGGAAAGGAAGCCTTGCTGAGAGCTGGAACATTTTATAGATAGCACTATTTATCCGAAGTTCTATTATTAGCCTAGAAAGAAGGACTCACTATGTATTTTTATTAAAAATGACAACGTACTTAACGTCTTTAATGAAAACTAACCATTGTGATATGAATTTAGAAACCCTGACACCTTATTTTATAGAAATGAAGTCCCCTAGTATATTAAAATTAACATTTTTTAATAACAAAAAGTGATATAGTCCGCTGGAGTAGGGCTAAATTTATCTTATGATTGTACTTGTCATGGCCTTGAGTATTTATTGAGTAGTTTTAAAAGTTCATTAAACTCAAGAGATTAAATATTGCCCCGAGCAGTGCTCCATAAAAGAAAAAATATAGTGCTATTACTTGGTAAAATGTTGTGCTATGTTGTTAATTTAACTCCCTTGAGTTCTCATCTTCTGATTCAAAAGACATTTCCTCATGCTGTTAAATTTGACATTTTCAAAGAATCTCGGACTGTCTCCACCCTCACCAGAAACTCCCCGTTTTCAGAGAGGCACAAGGAAGTGTGTGCCTTCCACAGACTGTCCTTTGGAAATGTCAAGAGCTCTGGGCACACCCGTTTGCCCAGTTACCGTTTCACCGTGGCTCCTCCTTTACTGGCATCTAATTGTCCGCCAGAAGCACGTTTCCAGGCAAGGAATAAACTTAGAATTAATGCAGTTACTGCGATCAGAAATTGATCTTTCTTTGCCCAAAACTAGCTGTTGTTTTCATTCTGCTGAAAGCATTAATAAAGGCAACATTATAACAAAAATCTGCACAACACTAACATCCTTAGGTGAAGTTGTCTGCTGTTTATTTACCTTGTAATTTCCCACAGAGCAGTTTCCCACTGAATCTCCATAGGAAAATACTTTTATTATTATCATTCTATTTAATAAGCTGGGGCACAGTCAATTAATATTTATCATAATTTGTGACCTCAACAACAGTGTTAGATTATTGTTCTTTTTTTAATACGCGATTGGTAGAGACATAACATTTTATGTTCTCACAAGAGAGTACCTCTGGGGGGGACCAGGCGAGAAGAACGCTTCCGAGAAGAGATGTCAAGTTTGCGTTGGGTACCCGGCACAAAACCTGAGCTGTTTGCGTTTCTGAGCTGTGCTCCCATTCTTTCAACTCAACTTAAATGAAATTTTGTTGTGCCATTGTGATTTTTCTTAGCAGCATCTCACTGCATCTTGCTTGTTTGCGTGTGAGCTTTTTGATTCCTGTGCTATTGAATATCTGCTCACTTCGGGCTTTCTGTGTCTGAAGCTGTTGTGGCTTTTATGCCTTCCCTCTGCTGGAGCCTGGCTGGGAGTGAGGGAAAATAATACAGCACTTCAAATTTAGGGAGAGGTGGTGTCTCTAAGGCATGGTTTGGTCGTGTTCCTCTGGTTGTAACTTCGGTCTCATTAAGCATGGCAGATGCAGAATTTGCTGCCTCTGTGTTTGGTGTTGGATTCTCTCTCGTGGAGGTTGCCATCTTTAGCGATTGAAAAGTCATGGGGAATGTTATTTTAAAACCCAGATAAATCATGTGTTTTGAAACCTTTGATGATAAGGACATGGACCTGTTGCAGTGAGTCCAGAGAGGAGGTCATGAAGATGCTCTGAGGGCTGGAGCACTTCTATAGAGACAGGCTGAGAGAGTGGAATGTTCAGCCTGGAGAACAGAAGGCTCTGGAGAGACCTTAGAGTCCCTTCCAGTCCATAAAGCAATTCAGGAAAGCTGGGGAGGGACTCTTGATGAGGGAGGGGAGCCACAGGAGGAGGGGGGAAGGGTTTGACACTGAAAGAGGGGAGATTGAGGTGAGATCTCTGGAAGAAATTCTTTGGTGTGAGGGTGGTGAGAGCCTGGCCTGGGTTGCCCTGAGAAGCTGTGGCTGCCCCATCCCTGGAGGGGTTCAAGGCCAGGTTGGAGGGGGCTTGGAGCAACCCGGTGTGGAGGTGTCCCTGCCCAGGGCTGGGGGTGGCACCAGACCTGATCCCTTCTATGATTCTGTGATACCCTGCAAGTGGTGATGTGTGTGTGGCCTTCCCTTGGCGTTTACAAAGGCATGGTTTTCTGATGCTGATGGTTTGTCTAAATCCAAGTGTTTTGAGGGGAATTCTCTGCTACAGTTGGGCACAGAGCTCCCTCCCCTCAGTGTGAGATCCACTGGGGTTGTCAGACATGGAGCCCACGATGTTCTCAGCTGAGGTCCAGCACTGCCTGTGCCACGCTCCCTTGGGGTCACGAGCACTGGCCAAGGTAGGGACCAGCCAGGAGAGCCCTGTAGAGGCACAGGGTCTGACTCTCCAGCTCTCCTGAGATACCTTCCAAAGACTTTACACCTCCCTTTACAGTTTTCTCCAAGAATACGTCTTTTAAGGCCGTCAGATGGCATTGTATTTCAGATTCTCAAGCTGATAACGTGTGGGGCAGCTGTGTAAAATAGCTGTGAATAACTGGTGGTGGTGTCACACGTGGTCTCCTACGGTGCAATCGAGTGAGAGCATCTTGTGGCAAAATGGATGTTCTCCTCTGATGACTTCCAAATAAATTTCAGAGGAGTCATAAACTGAATCATTTCTAAACGATCTAACATCACTTGTGAGAGATCCCCCTTAGCAGAAATGTTGTTACACTTGCTGTAGCTTAGGCAGAATGATTCTTGTTTCTGCCACAGACCTGTGGATACCTGGCTTTACAGATACTCTGGAAATGGAGCTTGCATCAAAGATTCACTTATTTACTGGTGTGTGTTTTCTGTGCCAGGTGCTTTGTATTTTCTGGGTCTTGAGTTTTCAGAACTACTTTCTCCTCATGCAGGTGGTTGAGAGCTTTCTGTAATTATTATTTTTAAACCCCAAGATCCATGTATGTAGAAATAAGGCAGGTAGATATTTTTCCAATTAGGTTTGTTTGTATAACAGCCTTGCCTGGGGACGTGCAGTTTACACATCGCACATGGACACCAGGCGGGGCGTGTGTGTAAATCAGGGATTGATTTGGAAATTAAACTTGCTGGCCCTGTAGCAAAATCTAAGTTTACAGCAAAACAATAACAGGGAATTAGAGAGAATCTCTCTTGAAATCAAATCAAGCTCTTGTTTTGCAGCAAGTAATTAGATTGCAGTTTGTTTCACTGCAAAATTCACCATGGCCAGTAAATTAAACTATCACTTGTCTTGCAAAAATACTTGCCTTTGGACTGTTTGACGGTGGCCTTTCTTTGCCCATATTTTCCCTTTTTGTTACCAAATCAAATAACATTTTGCATTAGCATCAGTAGTAGCAGCTGCTGCTGTTAAATTTGCAGGCTCAGGTTTGTTACTCGCTTTCCTCTGGGTTTCGTTGTGAAATGTGAGCTATTTACTGTTCTCTCTAATGAGGGTAATGAGGAGTTCTGTGGTGTGCTGGGGTTGTGTAGCACAGCCTGGGGGTCACACATCCTGTGTCTCTGCAGTATTATTGCTACAATTAAAAAGGATACCTCTTTTTAACGAGTGACTCTCTTGGGCTGATAAACTCTGTATCTCATACCAAATAAAATTTGAGGTCATTAGGCAAAAGGCAGCCTGGGCTGGACCTTCCCCCCTGAAACGGTCTGAAACGGGGTGGGTTTGAAGTGAATTTGACCAGAACCTGGTTTGTGAAGATTTTCTGAAGGGACTTGATCTCTTTGCTCAACATAATGATCTACACCTTTGAAGCCATCACACAGAATTAGATTTACAGTCTTTTCTGTTTGCCAAAACAGTGAACGAAATTTTCTTTAGAATCATGAACTTTGCCACGGTGCAGGATGGAAGAATTAATGTACGGTTCGTCTTTCGCCATTAGATCCATGTAGTGTCTCCTGCTCTGAGCAAGACATATTTAGCAATTAAAGGAGTTACACGGAATATTCCATTTATCAACCAATTGCCCTTTTCTTGTTAGCAGTGCGTTTGTGAACCTCAGAACATGTTTGTCAGTTGGGGGGAGATGTATCTCCTCTCTGTACAAACAAACACGGGCTTTAGCCTTTAATGATATATTTCAAGAGGGAGATAAATATATGCCTGATATACTAAGTTATGCAGAAAAATGACAAAACAGAATTGGATGGTGTTCTATTGCCCTTATATATGCCGGGGGGTGAGAGATGGAGCTCCTCTGTGGTCGGCTAATGAAGGCTCATGTTTGACCACTTGATTTTTGAACTTGCAGCTTGCAGGCCTTCACTTGCTCACAGAAAGTCTGGGAGACATCCAAGTAGATGGTAACTTGGTGAAAATGTATTTGACAGATACTTGCTGCTGTTGCTGAAGCTTTAACCTCAGCACAGATGTATGTAGTAGTTCACCCAACTTCCCACCAGTATGTCCAGGCTCTTGTTGTCTGCTCGTACGCACCCATCTGTAAAGCCATGGGACTGTGGGTGCTAGAGGGGTCCCCACTGATATTGCAGGAGCATCAGACCTTGACCACAAGCCCATGGATGGCGCTGCCAATGGTTAGCATTGAGTTTTGTAAAACTCTACATAGCAAATTGTGGGGTTTTTCAATCTCTGACTGTGTAGGGACTCAAGTGTCGGTCAGCACTTGAGAACGCTGTGCCAGAACCAAGGTTGGTCTCCTCTGATGATGACTTCTGGAGTGCAGTGCAGTTTTACCTAGTTGGCAGTATTTTTTCCTTGGAAATAGTTGCGAGAGAATTTATGCTTTGAAGCATAAGGGAACCGAGGCTTTTTTCAAGGTAGGAGAGTTGTTTGGTGTCACTGCTGGCTTTTTTTTATTATGAGTTTTTATTACAGCCAGGGAGCTTTGTAGGAATGGTAAAAAGATCAGTTAAATTCAGTGGTAAGTTTTGCTGTGGTAAAATCCAAGTGCTGAGTGGTCGTTAGGATTTGATGGTGTGCGCCTGGCAAAATACAGAGGGGTTTGTTGCAACCTGATGAAAATAGAAGATGGGAGCCCTGGTGAACCAAAGGGCTGTTCTGTGCTGCTTAATCTGCGACTTACAACCTAAAATGAAAACTCTCCTGCATAACTTTTCAGGTGGTAATTTATTTTCACACGTAACTCCTCATAATGTAGGATGAGTTCTGAAATAACGATCTACTTGTGGGTTAAATACACAGCTTTTCAATCAGTTTTGATGTGTTAAGTAAGCAAATTATTTCTGCTTGCTTTTTTAATTAACTTAGTTCCTGTCAGCTGTAGCAATGAGGAGCTGTGGTTACACTCCTGGCAGTTTTAGGTTCAGACAGAACCCCAGTATCTGAAGCAGAAAGACTGGCTTAAAATGGAATGCAAGGCTGTCAGGTTCAGACTTCTGAAACAGAAAATTTAAGTTTTTCAGACTTTGACTTCTTTTTCCTGTAATACCGTTTTTCGGAAGTATGTTGATGTGGACAAACTTGATGTATTAGAAAAGTTGTTTTACCAGGAAGTGACTTTTCATAATTAAGTACATGGATAAGCTTTTCATGTGATTTCCCCCCCGTTGTACAGTGCTTCACTTAAGTGATGCTTACGTGATCTCAGCTGTTGGTTTCACTCTTTAAGGAAAATCTGAAAATGACAGTCGGTGATCTTTAGAAAATATGAAGATCTTTGTGTGTTGTTTTAATTATTTTCTTGAAATATATAAATGACTGCAATCATAGTAAAATAAAATGATAGTGATATATGCTACTTTCATTATTACTACCCACTGTGACAAAATACCAAGCTGTTTTAATTTGACAGCCTGCAAGTGTGAAAATATTTGTTGCTTTACTCTTTTGTCCAGTTCCATTCATTTGGCTCAGTTTTCTGTGTGGCAGTAAGAGAATTCCATTTCACTTCCAGAAGTGAGGTTTCCTTTCTTCCCCAACACTGCAGTTGCTGAGCATCCTTAACAATGCCATCTTTTGAAGACTGAGCTCATATATTTAATTTTCACAGTTAGCACACTCTCTCAATGCTGGGTTGCTGTCACATTAAACATCAGAAAAATGTTATGCTTCCTGGTGTTTCAGAAATGACCAGTGACATTAAAACTGTATAGAGCACCTGGCTTGGAGCTAATTCTTTGAAACTTAATTGTAATTACGATGGTTGTAAAAGAGCTACATGATGATTCCTGATGATGATTGCAGAGGGAAATGGTGATGCTGTCAGCTGTGGGGTGTCTTGAAGGAGAACTTGCTGCTTTATGTTTTTCCTCCAGTTTCATAATTTCACCATTAGTTTACTGGATCTCTGGTGCCCCATGTGTATGTAGTACATTGAAGAGAGCGAACTGCAGGTGTAGTCCGAGGTTGCAATGCTTCAGGGAGCCCGTAGTGCGCAAGATACTGTGGATGCCTGGGATTTTCGAGTGGGGAACTTACCTATTTGGTTTATGTTGAGTTGAAGTCAAAAGACCTAATTCAACTCGAGTGTAATGGTGTCTGCTTGATACCTATATCTATACACACATAGAGCATATATACCTATATGGGTTGTGTCCAGGCAGGTTTGAATATCTCCAGAGAAGGAGACTCTGCTGCCTCCCTGGGCAGCCTCTTCCAGGGCTCTGCCACCCTCACAGGAAAGAAGTTTTTGAGATGGAATTTCCCAAGTTCCACTTTGTGCCCGTTGCCCCTCATCCTGTTGCCCATCACCACTGAAGAGTCTTGCCCCATCCTCTTGCCCCCCCAGCCTTCCATTACTGCTCAGCATCCATGAGATGCCCCCTCTGCCTGCCCTTCTCCAGCTGCACAGCCCCGGGGCTCTCAGCCTTTTACCAGCAGAGAGATGCTCCAGTCCCTTTGTAGCCTCTGCTGGACTCTCTCCAGCAATTCCCTGTCCTTCCTTGGCACTGCCAACAGGTAAGATCGAGCACCTCTATAAACAATCTGCACCACCAAGGGCCTCATTTTATTTTTATTTTTTTTAAAGGATGGATTCTAGCAACATGATGTAGGAGGAAGCAGCATGAGCCGGCAGCACGGTTTCCACTGCAAAGCTGTTAAACAAATAAGTGTTTCAGAAGTAAACCTGTGAGAAATGAAACATCTTTGTACTTTACTGAGCCAATTAAAAAAAAATCAGGGAACCCTTCCTACATGTATTAGAAATCTGTTTTAAAATCTGTTAGGTGGATATTTTCAGTTGAAGGAAGTTATGTTGCCGTAATGTTTTCTCATTCGTTTCATCTCAAATATGTGAAACCTGCTGTTTCCTAAATAAGTAAAAGCAGATGGAGCAGCCTTGGTGATAGGTTTTGCTGAACACTTCAGCTCTGTTAGTTCAATTCTCACTTACTTAATGCTATTACATTAGAGATCTACTTGAAGGTCACAGTGTGGAAAGTCTCACAAGTAAAACATTGACTGGAAAAGTCAGTGAAATACATAAAAATAGTATGTATCTAATATGTTTTATTCTCTTCAGTATCTTTTACTCCAAAGAATTAATTAATTTGGCCAAATCATAACATGTTGTCTCCCAGTTGTGCCAAGCTCACAATAAAAACCAAGCCCAACTCATGAGTCAGTCTCCAGAGGGTTGTGAGATTGGTGGCAGGAGCTCCCAGTTGTTCCTTATCTGTTCCTTGGTTTTAGTAATTTCACGTTTTCCAGCTTTTGTATTGCACCTCACAAAGGTGTCTGTATGTTTGTTTTTAAGGAAAGCTTTTCATGTAACTGCTAATTTCCAGGATTTAGAAAGAAAACAAAATATTGCAGGGCTTTTGATGTGGCTGGTGTCAATGATTCTCGTAACCACAAAGTGAGTTCTCTGTGATTTTGTTTTGTTTTACTGCTCTCAGAGTGAGATTGGGTGATCAATTGCTGGAGAGTCGAAGTTAGCAGTAAATTTTGTTGTTCATGTTACAGCTTGTACAAATTAAGGCTTTGACTTTTTGATTCTCTTTGCCTTTGGAGAGGGATTGCCAATGGCAGGGTTGGAAGGAGTGTTGCAGGGGGAGTGGGAAAGGTGAGGTGGGATGGCTTCCAAATGGGCATCAGTCTGGAATCCCATTCATTGGTGTGTGTAAACACATCAGATCCACATGTTTTAATCCTGCCTCTTTAACACTTTCCCATGGCTTCCAGTAGGAAAGGGTTTCATCCCAGAGCGCTGCTGGAGTGTTTTGAGCTGTGATGCAAAAAGGAGGTTTTGCAGGATAACAAAATGACCTTAATAATATCTCCTCTTTCTTCAGGTACAGCACTTACATTCGTTCCTGAATTTTTGTGTGCTGAGAAAATCTCTTTTGAGTTACATAAATGACTTCATATTCATTATTTACTTTATTGAATGTATGTAGTAAAAATATCAACCCTAAAATCCATCTTTCTCCTGGAATTAATTTTGCCATCTGGTAGTCGTGAGCAAAAGAGAAACTTCTCTTTCCTGTCTTTCCTGCTGAGAGAATTGTGGAGGCTCCCCCCATCCTCCCTTCCACGTTTTGTTTAATTCTAATAGTTNTAGTGTTTCAGTGGGGGGGGGGGGGGAGAAGAAAAAAGGAGCAAATAGCCAAGATGGGACTGGGTTTCCATTAGCAGGACCCTGGCTTCATCTCCAGCCAGGCGAAGGGAACAGCAGGGATGGGGAGCCTGGTGCTGTCCTTGGGTGCATTTGTTGGTAGAGCTCCGTCTCCTTTCCCTACACGATGCCCATGGAACCAATATATTTACGGAGAGTGGAGCAACTTGCATTTTCTTAATGAGACTCATGATAGTCAGCAGTGCAGGGCTTTTGAAAACGTTAGTGTAATAGAAGCTTTCTGTGATGGGTATTGCATCTTCTTGTCTGCCTTACAGGCTCTCTGGCAGATGGACTACAAGGAAAATAGTTTAAATGGGGACACGGGTTCAAAATAACTAGCCATTTAATTGCTCTCTTTCAAAATCATTGTGTATCCTGAAGGTTTTACCACCAGTTAATGTTGCATTTACAGTTCTTAAGTTGTTCATTATAGAAACACAGTCAAGAGCCTTTTCTGAAGGGAACTGGCGTGAACGTTCCCAAGATATTGTAAGCTGCGAGGCACAACTTTTTGGTTTGAAGCAAGGTACTAAGTGCTTCGCGCTCATTTTAAATTGATTCCAATTGCAGTT
The DNA here is from genome assembly GCA_013400055.1 of Nycticryphes semicollaris. NCBI lineage: Eukaryota > Metazoa > Chordata > Aves > Charadriiformes > Rostratulidae > Nycticryphes > Nycticryphes semicollaris. The sequence continues at coordinate 825,190 of VXBJ01002483.1, read as the reverse complement.
AGTTTTCAGCTTGTCATTATAAAGGAGAGGCTTGTTTAGCATGGGGCAAAATATCTCCGTATTTTTCATTGTGACTTGCAGGATTTTATCCTCTGTTGGTGAAAATCAGCCTGAAGCCGTGGACTGCAATGAAACTGTGCCGACTCCTGCCACTTGACCTCCTCTTTCTGCTGCTTTACAGGCAGAACACAAAGGGACTACTGACTATTGAGTGCCGGCAGAATCAGGCCCTTCAAAACAAATTAGTCACATCTCTGTCCAAGCAGATTGCAATAAAACAAGAAATACGAGTAGTGCTCTTAGAATAATTTCGAACATAAAATTTTTTACTGTGTTTCTTTTCAAAGGAACTAAAATGTGGTCTCTTACAGATAAATATAAATGAGCAGACCAGTGAATTTGGATGAAATCATACCTTTTTAAAGATGCAAATTGAAAATTAAGCCTCAAAACAATAGAATCCTCCTGGGCTTTTCAGGAAGGATTGTATATTGCTCATCAGACTCCGCTGCCAGGTTGCAAATTTTATTTCACAGTGAATTCCATGGGAGAGCTGCTGGAACTGGCTTTTATGATGAAAAGAGAAAAATCTATTGAAAACACATGTAGCTTTTCCCTTAATTTGGATCGTCTTTCTTTAGGAAAGATATTTTTTCTAGGAAAGGAACGGTAACAGGGAGTGTTGGAATTACCACACTCTGTCTGGGCCTTCGTGTTAAATCCAACACTGTTGCATTGAACATTCATACTGGGACAGGAGAAAGTCATCTCTCTGTCCCCAGTTTGGGCCTGCAATTGTTGCAGATTTGCTTTGTCTCATGCCAGTTTAAAGCCAGCTCCTTTCCATCTTTTGCTTTTCTCCATTCTTATTTTCTTGAAGGGAAGGTTTTTCAAAGCTACTTTCCGCCGTCTCTTGACCACAATCACTAAACTTGGAAGTATCTCCCCAAACTGAAAATACAACGCAGGAAGAATCTGTTAGGGAACTATTTCAATCAAAATGCAGTCATAATAAAAGAAGATAAAATTAAGTGTTTTTTAAGGAGAAAGATTGGTTAAAACATAAGAGAAATCACCTCTCTAAAAAATGATGGGCTGCTAAGCGAGGAGGAAAATGCTGCAGCCTGGTTCACTCTGGTAGGGGCAGAGAAGGGACTCTTAGGAGATATTTTACAGTAGTATCATCCTGTTTCTGCCATTGAATGCTGCTTTTTATGGGATATGAATGCAGGACAAATGTGGTAAAGATGATAACAATGGATTTACAAACACAAATCCTGAGGGTAAGCTGGAAATGCCTCACAGACCTCCAGTTGGCCACTGGGTATGTTTGAAATGCATCTCAGACTTGGACTCACATGTTTTCAGTGATTGATCTTTACAGCGTATTGCTATTAAAGCAAGATATGGAGAAGCAGTATGTTTTGGTTTTGCATAGTATGAAAACCCCATGGTTAGTACTACAAAGCAGCTGCTGATCACAGAAAGCAGCTTAGCTTCAAGAGAAAAGTATAATTCTGATTACGGAGAAAATACTTCCATTACTTCCAATGCTGTATTCAGAGAATTCTTCTTGTGGATAGCTCTGGTCGATGCAGATTAGGTTGAAAAATGCCGTTTTGCTGGACAGCTCTGGAACAAAGTCAATAGTTGAGAAGGCAGAGACTTGCTGCCGGTGGGGAAGTCTTTGGGATGTCTCTAATTCGGCCGTTACCAGTGCTGTTCGTTGGTGGTTTGACAAACTGGCCCCCTTACACCTGGCTTTGGTTTGGGCACTGGTTATAGTCATTCTTCTTGCAGCTGCAATATTAATAAGCCCATGAAGTATTACCAGTATGGCAGTAAGTATTATCCTCTGGCTCGCAGAGGAAATAGGGGAGGCAAGGGTTTAAAAATGCGGCTTTGCATATGTTTTCAGTGTTGGAAAAATGTATTTTAACTCAGAAATTCGCAAGTGCAGTGGTGTTACCGGCCGAGAAGGGCACTGGAGCCTGCATTGTACATGGCGCTTTCTCCAGTAGGTGCATGCTTCAGACCATCTTCAAAACATGTTTGTGGGGTTCTTTTTATCTTTTTTTTTTTTCCCTATTTTTTTCTTTTTTTCCTTTTCCCTTTTTTACTTAACTGCCAATCCCAAGCTGCCTTTACACATCCTGCTGTATCTGTTTGTGTGAAACCGTGTGTGCTGCAGCCTTTTCCCAATGCCCTGTTTGTGAGACCGGGGCCAGAGCGCTGAGCAGCTCCCAGGCACTTCCAGTCAATCCCAGCAAATTCCCTGGGCATCACCAGGCTGAGAGGGAGAGGAGCAGGGGCCGGTCACGCTCCAGGTGGGTTCATCTCGGCAAGGCTGTTTAGCTTCTGAAATATTCCAGTTTCAGACGTTGAGTTCAATGCCGATAATACTCTGCAATTAGAATTTAATTGCAAAGCAATACTGGAGAGCGTACCCTGACATGCCTCCCCCATAGAAAGTTTAGTGCAAATTATTGGGAAGGTAGAGCATTAAGTAAATGAAATGTGAGTAATAACGTGCAGATTGCTGGAGAAGTGGATGCCTAGGCATTTTAAAAGTAATGGTAATATTCCACCAGCTCCAGAGGAATATATCAAAGATTCGTACATTTTAAGGCCAGAAGGCACTGTTAGATCATCTATTCTGACAACCTGCATAACAAGCTAAAAACTTTTCCAGTAATTGCATCAAACATACACAAAAATATAACAGAAAACAATTTTGATTAAACAGCAAGAAATGTGCGTGTTGAAGGTACCGTTGTTTCTCCAGGCTTCAGTTTGCAGAAGTTTTATTTGCTTGCCTGATGCAAATGAGACCCACCGCTCGGCTCACCCAGCGACACCTCACTTCTGGTTCCTTGTTTCATCATTTATAGCCTTTAGGTGGATTAGATGTTTTCATATACGAAGAAGTTGTTTCACACAGAGCTGATTGAGTCCCGCAGGGGGGAAGCAGGAGCCGAGCAGCTGGAGCAATCCAGCGTTGCCAGGTCTGGAGACATCCAAGCCTTGCCCGTTGTCTTTGGCATGAATTCTCTTAAGCGTCACAAAGTACCTAGGTTTTCTGGGGACGAGTAAGCAGTGGTAATTTAAAAACCAAAAATCTGAATGAAAAACCCTCACCACTTATTGAGTATTAGTGTCCGGTTTGGTTTTGGAGCCAATTCCACTATTTCCTGCACTTTACATGGAGTTTGAGCTCTTTGTCTGAATTACCCGTTTTGCCAGCCCTCCCTTTTTTGCCCTTCACCACAGCGAGTGATTTTATTTTGTTTGCTGTCAAAGTCTGCCTTTATACAAACTCTGGGAATGCTATGCATATGGATCACTTACAAATAAATCTGTGTACGGAAAATACAGATTGCCAAGTAGGCAAAGCATAAAGATGTCGGTGTACTCGTAATTCCTTAGCGTCACCGTGCCCCACTCTTGGGCAGGATTAAGAGCTGTGTATCTTCCCTGCGAAACATACGCTGCAACAGGAGAACCACCTGCATTAATTTTTGTTTTCAGCTGTCACTGCACAGGGATCCTCACCGCCTGTCGGGATGCACAGAAATGGCTGGTGTTGTGTCTGAAGATACCGCGCTGCGCTTGGAGGCGATGCTCTGCCCGAACTCAGGGGCTCTTCACGCTGCTGTTACGCAGCTTCTCTGAACTCCATCTGCTTGGCTATTCTGGGTGCAGGTGTCCAGGGCTACTCGCCTGGCTGTAACCATAGTTAAAAGGTGAGCTTAATACACGGTAGCTGTCAGATAGAAGGCTTATCAAATCTTAAATTTCACACAAGGCATTTGATGAAGTGCTTTTCGTTACCAGTAGTGGTGTGCTGATGGTTATGATGAGTTTATAGAGTGATAAAATCATTCAGTGGTGCATTTGTCAGCTGTGGCAGGGTAATAGAAATGACTTGAACGTCATCTCCTGCAATTTATGCTTTGAAGGAGCTCAACTATTCTGTAAATATACTTGAATTTCAAGTAATTCCAATATATCTAAGAAACATAATGTTCTTTTGCAGAACCTCTGGTAGTTGGTCTCTGCAGTGTCACATAGGTGCTGTGACCATTCCTCTGTCCCCCGTCCGGCTGGTGTGACATGTTGTCCCTCCCTCTCCCAGCTCTGGTTCCGTACGTTTGACATGATTGTTCAGGCAAAATACACTGCAGATAGAAGCTCACATTAGAGTAAAGTGAACAAAGCTACTCACTAAAATCACTTACTGATGCGGATGTGGTAAGCGATTTGCTTGAAAATGCTCATTGTTTCTTGGTTAAATGAGTGATTGTGGTTAAATTTTCCTCTGTAGTATTTAAAAGTCCATTAAAGACTCTTCGAAATACAGTTTCTGAGAAACTGAAGATGGAAGGATGCTCTTGCTCTTCCTGCTGACTGATACTGGCTTGACCAGCATCCAGAGCTGGAACAACTTAGAGTAGCAGATGAGGTGTGTGCTTCACCACATCGTTAACCCCGCTGGGGAAAGAGTTATTCACAGATGATATAACCTAAATTTACTAGAGGCCACTTAAATTGTGACCACAACTTGTTTATGGTCCTGTTCATAAGAAGACTTTCAGGGCTCCTTAGTCACCAGACCTCACTGGTGAAGAGTGGGTTGTTGTAAATGGTCACTTTGTGAAACCTTCTTCATGAGGCTGGATCCACCTCACATTCCAATGACAAACTGGGCGTGTGGTTCTGATGGCATCTGGGTTGGCTTTGGCGCTGGTTAGAGGGATCCATAGTAAGCAACATTTTAATAAGACTTTTTAAAACAAGTATTTAACTCAAAGAGTCCTGATGGGCTGCTTTGCAAATGGACTTTATGCAGAAGCAGTTATATTTTATGGATGTGGAATTTGTTGGACTTTCTCCTTTTAGCATGGTCTTTATTTCAGATTGATGTCCTCTGGCTGCACCCGCCTTCTCACAGCATTTCACCCGTTTTCTCACTCTCTTCTTTGTAGTTCTGAGTGGAAGGACCAGCCAACATCTCCAGACTTAAAAAAAGCAGCAAAAATAAATCATCAAAAGAGCTCACCTAGCCATGCTGTAATGATTGCTTATTTTGGGAATTTTGAAGAGCTTTTTCTTAGTCCTGATGAGATTTCAGTCTGGAGCGGCACTTGAGAATTACAACAAGTGTTGTAACAATGCCTCCGATGAGAAGATGCCAAGAAAGAAGGAAATAGTCATTTTATTACGAACAGTAGGTGGTTAAGTTGGAGTAGCAAGCCATGCCAAACAGGTCTGAGTTTGCAATATGTACAAGGGTTGGAAAATACCTTGACGTCGGATGGCAAAGGCAGAGTCAGAGGTGCAGGTAGCGTTGATGATAAATGCTCAGGGCAGATGTGGCTCTTGCCCAGGCACAGATTGTGATCAAAGAGCCAGATAAATCTTCCCTGTTTTTACTTAAATTTCCTGCTGCGACAGCAGTTTTTCTCCATTCAGGCGCGTCATGGACTTGTTTCACTGCTTCTATGTTTTACTTACCAATGAGCTAATACTCACAGCTTTATTAAGTTTTATTGAGGTATCGAATGGCCCCTCTGCTTCCCTGCTGCCTCCTCCCTAGCCCCAGGTGGTGGGAAGGTTGGGTTGGCCATGCTGGTGGCTTTGGAGCCCTGTGCATGTGCGGTGCTCCCTCCGTGCATGAGCACAGAGACCTCGGAGTCGTGAGTTGGATCATCCAAGTCATCATTGTGCTGCTTTGTGTGGCCTGAAGCTGCCGACTCCCTCCTGAAAGGTCTTTGCTCCTCAGGAAGATAAAATGTGTTTTATGAAAGAGACGGTGCAGGCCTGGTTGGGAGGGCTGGCATGGGTGGGTATGCTTTGATAATTGACTTTCTCAGAAAATTAGGCATATGCTAAACTTCATTAGCTCAGAATAGTGTGTATTTAAAAAAAAAAAAACACCCAAAGCCCATTTCAGGTGGTAATGGCAGCTGAGCTTTTTGAAGGTTGGGAATGAATACTAACACATTTCAAGGCATATTAAAAACGGTCCATGTTCTTCATGAGCAGGGTCATTGGAGAGGCAGAGGAACAAGCTGTCAGCAGTGGTGTGCAAGGAACTGTTTGTTGGTGTTCATGTTCAGTGGCTAAATGCTGCTGCTTCACGGTTTCTGACAGTCCTTTTGTCACGCTGTCTCATGATCGTGGAGGGGACACAAGCCATCTATTATTCCAGACCAATCTGAAGACTTGTCTGCCCTATTGCTGTAGCCATCGTTGGCAGAGGGTGCAATCCAGGCAGCTCAGGTCCCTCTGTGAGGAGATGGACGGAGAAGAACTGTGTGTGCTGTGGCAAAAGTGGTTCCTTCTCGTGATCCCAGCATCTCACTAATGGCGTCTCAGAGACAGGCTGTGGGAGAAAGTGCAGTCCTGTCTCACAGCTGGCAGCATCCTGAGTAGTTTGGTGCATTTTTGGTTGGTATTGAGAACCTCTGTGAGTGACTGTATGTGTCACGGGAGCTGCAGGTTTTCTAAGAGCTGTTGTGGTGGAGTCCTCCTGGGAGCTCCAAAGCTCAGAGGTGGGTAGAGGTTTTTAGTTGTGGCCTGGTAGGGGATTATGGATTTTGCTGCATCTCATCTCACTTCTCATGGCCAGCATGTGAAGCCTGAGTAGGTGAAAGCTGTAACTTCTGGGTGGGATTTGTCCTCTGCTTGGATCCGTAGGTACCACTGAGTTGTGTTTGCCTCACCCTGGTACTCATTGTTTTTATGTAAAGTCACATATCTGTGCTTGAGCAGATCCTGGTGGCGATACGCTCACATGTGGAGAGCAGTAACTTAACTTTAACAGCAGCAGAAGACACAGGGTTGGCAGCTTTGCTGTAGCGTGAGGAAGGGTGTAGGTTGACGGTTGGACTAAATGATCTTAAAGGTCCAATGATTCTAAGGGCTTTGAGCCAGTCTGGAAAACCAGGGAGCCTTGTAGGAAAAAATAAAAACCCAAAACCACCAAACCCACAACCGAAGGAACAAACAAATTAAAAACCCACCCAAACCAAACCAAAAAACCAACCAAGCCCACTCTGCACAGACGTAGTGCTGTGAACAGGCTTCTGGCGCAGATGGCGGCTTGCTCTTCCTCTGCGCGTGGCTTTCATCACCTCTTAGAGGCAGCCCCAGTTAATGTTGATATAAAACTGCCTGTTAATTGGAGTACATGGAGATAATGGTAGGAATAATCTCTAAGTAAACTCTTAAAAGCTCTGGAAAAAGGGTATTTAAAAAAAAAAAAAACTCTCTCCCCCAAACCTGAGTTTGCACTCTGCTTTGAAGATAGACTCATCAGTGTGCGAAGCAGACTTCTGCCTTGAGGCCATTTATAGTGCCGAAGCTTGTGAAGCTAAAACAGTTTGATGTGTAATTGCAGGAGGAAATGGAAAACCTGCTGAGCATGGCAGGATGTAGTGCCTTATCACCCTTTATGTGCATCCAGTGCTTGCTGAAATTGCCAGCGGATCCGCAACATCGACAGAACGGTGACATTTTTCATGGGCCGCCGTGTTCTGAATCAACACTGCAACAGTGCGATTAGAGTAGGTAAAGTGGGGGGAACAATCAGAGAGTTGCATGTGACAGATCAGGTTTTAGTCATTCCCTGCTCCTTATTGCCTGCTGTCTTGTGTGATATGCAAAACAGCTTCTCCAGACGCATTACACCTTCACATTACCTGAAAATTGAATTTTATTTGGTGGCCTGCGTATAATTTATAGCACTCTTCCAATGCACTTCAGTTCTCATTTAGCTAAAAGTGTGTTCTTTATTTCCTACTGGCAGGGAAACAGAGAAATAAAACTGAATATTCAGCACCACTTACAGTATATGAGAAACCAGGCTATTGAAGTTTTAAGCTGCTTGGATACGTTATTGACAAGAACTGTCTATTCTGGAGTTAAGCACACGATGTATTCGATTCCCAGAGGGATCATCTCTCCATAGTAATTAATCAGGGAAAATGCAGTGACTCTGAATAGAGGTACTTGAAGTAACGGGCCGCTATTAGCACTCAAAAAGTAAATGGAAATTGAACATACCATATGGAGGAGAAACGGGGGTCCAGGCTCAGAACTTGGGATCAAGCCTTGCAGGGCAGGAAGGAAGAAGGTATTTTAATTATTCAAATGGAGTACTTCGCTGAGTGTTTCACTATATGGAAAAATGCACTGTAAATAATTTACTGCTTGTATTGTTTGGTGTGTAGTACCTGCTGGCGGAGCCCACTCCTGGGCTGGCACAGGTTGTCCACCCGTACGCTCTCAAATACATAGTGCTTGCAATGCAGTATCCCCCTGTCAACAACCTACTTGCATATGGAAGAACTGGCAGTGAAAATTCATTTAGAATGTAAAATAAATATTTATAACTAAGACTTAGGGTCTGCATTTATTTCTCTTCCACCTTAGAGCACAATGCATTGGGCTGTAAAAGATCCTGGGAAGTTTCCTCAGCAAACAGAATGGTAATTGAGTATCAGGATCCGTGGAAGAGCTGGGCAAAATGCAAAAGAAGTCATTAGAAAGAGAGGAGTAAAAGGCAAACTGTGCTACAGAAGCAGGAGAACTTGCGACTGGCACAAAAGCTGGAAAGCAAAGCACTGATGAAAAAGGAATAACCCGGCATCTTCTTTGCACCCAAAGCACCAACACTGCGCTGACTTGGGGTGGAGGGTGTGGATTTCTGGCTTGTGTTGGGGGCAACGTGTTGATTTCTGCAGCCCTCAAGAGAACATCTAAGACAAAGGTGCATCAAGGCTCCTGGTGTGTCTTTAGGTCAAATTTAAGTTGCTCTGTGATAACTACAGCAATATGGGTGTTGTGGCGTGTCACAGCGGTGGGGATAGCCCTGCTCTGCAGCGCTGCCTGACCCCAGTCATAGAATCATAGAATGGTCCAGGCTGGAAGGGACCTCTAGGGTCATCTAGACCGACCTGGCTGAGGGAACCTGTGTTTCAGCTGGAGCTTTTCAGATTTTGCAGCTACTTAGAATCACAGAGTTTTCTGGGTTGGAAGGGACCTTCCAGATCATCCAGTCCAACCATCAACCCAACTCTGATAAAACCCATCACTAAACCATGTCCCTCAGCACCATGTCAACCGGCTTTTGAATCCCTCCAGGGATGGTGCCTCAACCCCTTCCCTCGGCAGCCCAGTCCAAGGCTTCAGAACACTTTCCCTGGAAAAATTGTTCCTAATACCCAACCTGAACCTCCCCTGGTGCAACCTGAGGCTTCTCCTCTAGTCATGTGGGTCCCTTCGTTGGGTTTTCATTTTCTTAAGTTGACTCTGCAAAAGCAATGTTTGCTATTTTGCATGTGTTCTTTGTTTATACATTTTCTGAGCTTGATGTATGGAGCAGGTTATCTGCTGTAACCAAACATTTATTTCAATCTTGTCCTTACAGGATGATCTTTCGAATAAATTCAATTTAGTTTTATTCTTCAAGAGAAATTCATCCTATGTAATAGGCTTCCAAATGTGATAGTTTGAGAAGAAGGAAACAGCTTAAATGCTGTTTTTAGGCAAAACTTGTGCCGTCTTGGACGACTAACAGCAGTATGAATTTTGAAGTCTAATTACAGATTTTATCAACTATGAATTTTATGCTGTTTATGGGAAATTTAACTGTAGAAATGTATATTTTAAGTGGAAAAAAATGCCTGAAAGCACTGAGTGGAATTCATTTCTGCTTTTTTTTTTTTTTTTTTTTAAATTTTATTATTTTAGTGGCAAGGGTTAGTTGTGCAAAGTGGAGATTGGAGATTGACCTGATCTAAAAACACCTATCCTTCAGTACTGCTTTCCATGTTACATGTTCTGGGCTCACCCTAGATTTCAGAAGTTTTTTCAGTTGTTATCTGTATCTTTCCGGTCCCTGCTAAGCCTTTCCTCCTTCCCAAAAACTGCAGCTTTCAGTACAGACCAGTTCCGTGGATGGGAGCTGGGAATGCTACTTGGGGGCCTGAGAGAGGAAAGATTCCAAGGCATCCCAGAGACCCTGGGAGAGGAATCCTGCTTCAGCGGGGCATGCAATTAATTTCTCTTTCCTGGTAGAGGATGCGGATGAACCAGCTTTGCTTTTATCTCAGAGACTCAAAGGCTTATGATTTTGGCAACATTTTCCAACTGTATTTATTTAGCAAAACTGTTGCTCCAGCGAGGAGAAGATAGTGTTCTGTGCATTCTTAATCTGACCCGCTGAGCAGCGCTGCTGGACTGACGGGCTTCTGACCTGTAACTTCATCAAAGTAGGAAAGTCCTCTGTAAGTGTAGGGCTGTGAAGGACAGCGGGGGAGGGCTTGAACAACAGCTTTTCCAGAATTCTCATGCATCTTCTGGGGTACATAACATCATGAATTAATGGTAATGGCAATATAGCATGTAACAGTATTTTATACATTAAAGCACTCCAGATCAGGTGTGTACACACCAAAATCTCTGCAGCTTCAGGGGCTGTGACTTTTACATCCTGAACTGTACCAGCTAAGAGCTTCCTGCAGAAAGTCTTCCATGGGAGATTTATATGGACAGCAGTAAGAGGGCAGGGCTTTCATGGATGATTTGTTTAACGTCTTTGAGCCGTAAAGCGTGACTGACTCTTGCTTGTAATTATTTTACTCCTTTCCACCACAGTTGGAAGCTTAAGTAAGCTTTCCTTAGCAAAGGTGTAACGGAGCTGTTTTATCTTCCATCTCTCTTTGGCACTGTTGTAGGATGTTTTACTACAAAAGCACTGATTTGCTAAACGGTGGCAGGTTTTTTTCTGTTCTCACCAGAACAAACACAGTCACCATGTAGGCTTGAGTAACATCGGCAGAGATCTCATCTTCCCAGGGCAGGGAGGGGTTTGTTATTTTGCACAAACATAACCGTTGCTTTGATGGAATAACAAGAATCACAATGATTTTCCCCATATCCAGCTGTGAGTGACTCCTTGCACTTTATCTTGATAAAGCACTTCATAAACAAAAGAATATTGAAATAGAAGTTAATGTTAAGAGAAGAAAAACAGCAGCAATAGTCTTCTGAATGCTTGAGTCTTGACTACAGTCCTATGAAAAGTTGGTAAATTATTAAAGAATTTCAGTTTTAACTGAAGAGTAAACAACTTGGTTTACTCACGTGGCTGTTTAAGGCTGAGATCCTCTTCTCTAGCACTTTTAACAAATGCGGCTTTCAGTTTCTTAAATAACAAACTTTGCTTAAATTATGCATTACAAGAGAAGTACTGCTGATTTTTTTTGCGTTTATTTTTTGTCTATTTCCTATTTATATGAAGTAAAGAATGGTAGAATGTAGTCAATCTATCAGAAATGATGAGAATATGCATCCCCCTCACTTATGGTGTGGAGTTTCGTTTACAACAGGCAGTCATGCTTTCTCCTAAATTTTAGTTTTATGGACTATGTTTTGTTCTCCTTGAGAGTACGTTATAAATCAATCAGATGCATTTTACTGCAAAAGGAAAACGTTCTATGTGTAGAGTACTCTTCAGAAGACTTTTATATTTTATTGAACACTTGAAAAGTTGCAAAGTGGCACGCTTGGGGTAAGAGTAACCTGGCTTTCCGTGATGCTGCCTTCTGATTACTGTATATCGCCTCCGATGCAAAATTTATTGCAGATCTGGGTATCTGTATTTCAATAACATCTTGAGAATGTTTATTGGAGTGAGCTCTCCTCTGCAGTAATGGAGGCAAACAGTTGCCTGAGACTTGATCGATATATATGGAAAACCAGAGAAATAAAATCAGTTACTGTAAAAATATTCTGGGGGAATCTTAACCCGTTGGAGTAAGCAGGAGTTTTGCTGTTGAGCTCTAATGATCTGGTGATATGTGTGCTGTTTGTGGGCACAGCAGAGTCCCCAGGTGCTCAGTGTATTAGTCTACAGCCCCTTCCAACACCTTGCAGGATGGCAGACCAGATGTTTAGAGAGAAACCTGGAAGGTATCACGAGCTCCAAGGGAGAGGTATTCCTGGTCTTGGAATTACCTCTCTTCCTACTAGGAAAATACAAGAGAAAAATAGGGAAGATGCTTTGGAGGAGCCTGGGGCTCCTTGGGTGTCTGCCTGCGTGTCACCGGTGATGGGCAGGTTTGGCCTTGGTGCTGGTGGTAAGAAGTTCTGCAGGGCTAGGGCTGACCCCACCAGGAATCCTGCTCAGGGGGAGCTGCCCCTGGGCTGCTTTCCACTGTGCTCTGAAGGTACCCACCAGTTCATGTGTCCTGTGCTGGTCCTTCTCTCCTCACTCACAGACTCCGCTCTTCTTCCTTGGGCTCATCAGCTCCATCTCATCCTCTGGAGAACCATCATCTCCAAGGCTGTACAAGGCTGACCCTGGTTCTCATTTAGTTGAATAACACAAAAAACCATTTTGCTCTTCTCACTGTTTTTGAAGTGTGATGTGCATGCCCTGAAGGGGAGAAGAAATAAATAATTCAGACGCTAGAAAAATTAAAAGAGCTAAATGAAGCCAAAATCCCAAATCACAGGAAAGTACTTTGATTGGTATTTCCCCATCTTACTTTGCTGCGATGGGTTTATTTTAGTTACCAGTAAACCCATCAAATCAACATGTGCTCATTGAAAGGAAATAATAGAGCAGAGTTTTTCTTTTTTCTTTTTTTTCTCCCCCTTCTTTTAGAAATGATACAATCTAAAATGAAAGAAAAAAAAAGGAATCCCTTTTAGCTGGGTGGGTAAAGGCAGTTCAGCAACGTTGGAAGGTTTTAGGCTGTTTCAGCCAGGTGATGCATTGCCTGCCTGTCTGGAGGTTCAATCTTTCTTTGAATGCTTGACCTTTTCCTAATAAACATCTGCTGTATTAAAAACCCGCGTTGTTCTGTTTTCTTTTGCATTATCATAAAAGGATGTGAGCGGGGGAGAGGGGAGGGTGGGATCCAGAAACATTTGGAGTCACAACTCTCCCAGTGACATTAATGTCACAGAAATGCAATCAAGCCATCGATCATCCCTGTCATTTACTGGGGCTTTCTCCTGGGGCAGTGTGGGGTGGCCCATCAGCCTGTGCCTCAGCGGGTGCACGTTGTGGTTTGGGGGAAAACACTTCAGCTGCACGTACACGTTTTTGATTTTGTGATGGGGAGTTGGAGTTGCGGCTTTAATGCAAATAATGTCCACTCTACTGCTGTTTCATTATTCGTCTCTCTCAATGGAGAGAGGGAGGAAATGCAGACTCACAGAATGATATGAGGTTGGAAGGGACCTCTGGAGATTGAGCCTCAACCAGCTCCGTATCGTCGGTCAGACCCG